>CAJNDV010033886.1:50568-60846 GCA_905221635.1 Symbiodinium sp. CCMP2456
TTTAGGGGTTTTAGGAGTTTTAGGGGTTTAGGGTTTAGGATTTAGGGTTCGGATTTAGGATGTCATAGGGGTATGCTTTTGGTGTTTGTGCATATTCTTTACCAGGGTTTTACCGGTAAAGTTAAGGAGCCCCCAGATCCAACAAAACACAAGTCTGGGCCTAAAACCAGCTCGGTAGTCACGGTAGTCTCCAGGTCCTGAACCCTTCCACTAAACGGTAAACCCTAAACCCTGAACTTTCAGCCTCGAAACCCCATCATCACAAGCCCTACAGACTCAAACCACCAGTCCGAAACCCTTAAAAAGCTCAAGCCTGCTTTGGCCGCAAAATCGAAGAGGCGCAGAGCCGTACAGCGTAACACCCGTAAACCCAAGGTGTAGGGTTTAGGGCTTAGGGTCTAAGAATACCGGCTTAATTAGCCGGCCCCCGACCAAGATGGAAGAACTCCGACTTCAGCTCAAGCCACGCTCAAGACGCAGCTCACTCTTTGGCGGCGGATGTAGTTGAATCTCCTGGCACATGTTGTGGTTGCTAGTTCTTGTTGGCCTAAACCCTAAGCCCTAAACCCTCGTTGTGGCTGTTGCTGCCGATCTGAGGCTTATCGTAGTTTCAAGCCGCGAGCCCCAACAAGAACAACCCCTGCTTCCCAACTCCGCTCGAATATGGGTGGATCCGATAACGCCCGTTGAACTTTGAAAAGCTCTAGGCCAAGTTTGGGATCTAGGGCTACCCTGCAATAACCGGGCTATGATAACAGACTTACAAAAGTATGATACAGGACCCTCAGGAATTTTGTTGCTAGTTCTTCTTTCTTTCTATCTTTTACAGTGCGAACCACAAAAGCCACCCGGACCTCGATACTGACGTTGGCGAGGCTATGCAAAGCAAGGTGGGCGAAAGTGGCATCCACTGGCTCGCGTAGGAAAAGAGATTCCTTGGATAATTGGGGGCCGGCCGCATGTAGGGCCCGCATAGTTAGAATTAGACTAGGGTATTGGGGGTTCCTTATTATGGTTATAGTTTCAAACATCCCAAAACCCTATTCTCATTATTAGAGGCCCCTATATTAAACCCTAAACCTTCTTACTTCAGCCCTAAGCCATGGCCCCCGAAACCCTGAAAGCTGAGTCCCAAGCCCTAAACCCCAAACCCTGAAAACCTAAATCCCAAATCCTAAACTCTAAACTCTGAACAATCTCTAAACCCCAACCTCTACAGACTCAGTGCTTTGGAATTCCATCTTGGAGTCCGGCATAAGTCATCAGGTCACTCTTGGGCATTTTCGATTTCTGGGAGCTCTTGGCTATCCGCAAGCCTTGAGATCAAACTGTTTAGGGTTTAAGGTTTAGGCCTTAAGATCAGACTGTAATCCTAGTTTTCCCTGTAGAACTTAACAGTTTTAGCCCTAAGCCCCTCAGACAATTCGAACAAATGATCGCTTCGTGGTTGAGTGGCTTCGTGGTATTGGCTTCACGACCAGGCACATCAACCACATGTCTGAACTGAGTGTTCCTCCCTTACTGACTTCGACTAGTCCTATACTGCTCAAACTTGATGCCTAAAATATACAACCCTTAGCCCTAAACCCCTCAACCCTAAAGCCTCCAGGCATGCCATTCTCCTGTTTTTTCTTCTTTGTCGCCCCTTGCTCGCCGCCAGCAAGGATTCCGACTGAGATGTGTTCACTCCGCATCCATCAGATTATAGCTTCGTGGCTTTAGCTTTTCAGCTAGCCACAAGAACCAAATAGTTCCGTGCTGCTGGGTCTGCAGCTAACCACATTAACTAAGTATCTGAGCGAAGCGATTGGTATTAGCTTCTCAGCTGGCCACACCAACCAAGTATTTGAGCGAAGTACTCTTCTCGTAGTGAGATGGATTAATCCAGGGCTTCCTGTCTGAGGGTTGGATGTTCAAGGATCTAGCTGAAAGGCTAGCTCCTCATGCAGCACGTCTGCCCCTTTTGCGCCACTCTTCGGTGGAGTGTGTACGCACGCACTGGCCCTCGGATCCTTCATGTTGCAAGTGACAATCTTTGTTGGATAACTATGTGTCACTTTGTAGGTGAAGAACTCATGCAAGATCCGAGCTCGAGAAAGCCAAAGGTTCAAGCCCGGCATAAAAAAAACTATTGGCACGGCATGTGATAGTTGCTCTTGGCAGCTCTTGTAAGAGGCAGTACCACTGGCAATGCAATATGAGGACTCTCATAGAAGGAAGGCAATCAAGCTCCAGCAGCACTACTGTAACGCTCATTGCTACCACTCACGTCGTTGCTATTTATTTACACTACAGCGATAGTTCTAGGGCTGCAGTAGGGCCGACCTTTCCTGCAATCCTGGCTGGACAGGCAAGACTAGATGAGCAGCCGCAAATCTGAAGTCTTTGAGCTTTTGACTTTCTGTGCTGCGTAGTTGAACATCATTGCTAGATGCTGTTCTAGGAATTGACACACAGGCTTGGGTCAGATTCGTGACCACAATCTCTCTGTGTCAGGACTCCTCAACCAGAGGTGCCTATGGAACGTGTACAACACATCCCAGTGATGCCGCTGGAGCCGGGGGCCTGACCCAAACCCGATTTCAGGATCGTAAGACTGGGTCAGGTCGAGTGACTTCCGTGCCCGCTCCTTTGCTTGAGCCAATATTCGCCTCCCCCGGCTAGAAATGTCTTGCCGCCTTGCATACAAGAAATTTCCTGTCGGAATGGACAAAACCTGGAGCACCAGCCCCCACAAGGGCCAGTTTGCCTTGGCCAGAAAGCAGGGAATCCCTCAACGTGGGCTTGCAAGGCTCTTGCTTGCTGCACACAATTGAGGTCATCCCAACTCGCTGGCAACACCCACACCCACACCCCCACCCCGCCACCCCACCCCGACCCCCACCCACCCCCACCCCCACCCCCCCCCCACCCCCACCCCCACCTGTAAACTGGTAGCTGGCCTTGATGTCTTGATGTGAACCCTTTGCAATCCAGATGACGCTGTTTCTCGAGGAGCGCCGAGGAATCCAGAAGGTTTGATATGAGCTGCTACGCATAAAAGGGGATCCGCTTGATTCGAACCAACAGGCATTGGCATGTGCAATGCGCTGTGCACTCAAAGCAGAATGGCAATCTCTGGTTCTACTCTTCCGGATTTTCACCGGTGAAAAACTCTTCTTTGCCATCTGCTGCCACGGAATCAGCATTGCACAGCTGTTTCCGAAGTTGCCTCTTCTTCTTGGCAGACATCATCGAAGCATCAAAAGTAAGAGTCCAGCATCGCTTTTCTAGAGCCTTGTGAAGCTGTTCGTACAGCCAAGGTTTCGTGAGGCAATCGGCCAACTCTTGATCGCCGTCAACCCATTTAATGGTGACCCGAGCCTGCTGCAAGCGCTCTTTGATGCCCAATAACTCTACTGCAGTACGCTTTTCCTCCATGTGAAGCCCTGAAGTCTCAACTTTAGCAAGCCCATCATAAGCGTTGCGAGAATCGCTTACCACAAAAGACTCAAACATGCTAGAATACTGATCGGCATTGAGCAAATCAAGCTGGGAGGTATTAGACATGTCATAATAAGCAAGCTTAGCGAACTCGTGGATGTCCATGCCATTACCAAGCATCTGAACCTCAGCAGACGTAGAGGATCGTGCTACTCGCTTCAGTCGTCGACTGTTCCAACAGAGCACTGAAAAACGCCCCTGGCCTCCCTGAATGGCTTCCCTTTCTATCAACACCGTGATCTGACCACCCTGAGATGACCCATCAACCCGCGTCGCCCAAGAAGCATCGGTGAAAGTAACAATGACCGGATTCTCAAGTTGTGTCTCAAACACCAGTCCACTGTCATAAAGTCTACGTTGAAGCCTGACCAGCTTATTCGCCGACATCAAATCAGCAACCGTTCCTACTTCGACCTTCCCTTGCAGATGCGACACGGTTGCAAGCAGCCAAGGTGCCGTTTGATTGGCCCTCCAACTTAGGGCCCCGAGCACTCTTCTGAGATCACCTTTCTCCTTAGGAGTGATCTTTTCATTCTCCTGAGCTTGCCGTTCCTTTGAAATGGGGATCTCATCGACGGATAGAGCGAATCTCTCCTGGCGAAGCGTGACCCTTCCGTGCCGATCCTGAGAGAGCTCACGTCCGCAATACACTAAGGTTTCTTGCTGAGCGCACTGCCAACTACCGAAAGGATACTTCTCCCGCAACCTCGCTATCTTAGCTTCGTAAAAGGAACCCCGACCCCCAGTGACCACATCGTCAACGTGAAGACCTAAATATCCACTTATGACTCCTTCAGGATTCACAAGTTTAAACAAACATTGGTCTAAGGCATGTGGCATCCAACCGTCTTCTTTCAAGAATTTAGCGAGGGATTCAAACCACCGTTTAGGGGCATGGAGAAGTCCATAAATCGCTTTGACTATGCGGAAGACTTGGGTGTCAGTCATGCTCAGAAGTGCCTTGGCTTCCGGGGGTGGATCGGCATAGACATGACGAGATAGCTCCGTATCTTCGCCTCGCAAGAATGCCGTTCTTATATCTCCGACGGCAACCGGGAAGGCCTGTTGCGCGCACTCTGCGAGAAGCAGGTTCCTACCGAGCGTGCTCATGGTAGGACTTTCTCTGTCGACAGATAGCAAATCAGGATCTTCAAATCCTCTCACAACAAGTCTCGCTTTGGCTTTACGTCCTACTTGGCCACCGCTCTCATTCAGAACAGGTTTCCAGCTAAGAACGAAACGCATCTTCATTACCCTTTCCTTCGGAATACCTGCGCGCTCACAGATGCGAATGGCCTCGGCGGAAATGAAGGAATCAGCTTCCGTTTTCATGGCTCTTTCGAACTCATGCCGATCCTCTGGACCCAACTTCTTAAACGAAACCTCGACGTTCTTCTTGGCCTTTTGATTCACAACCCAAACACCTCTAGACTCTAGACTTATGCACATCCCGGGGGGCAATAGGAAACTGGATATCAGCAACCTGAGTACTGCCAACGAACATCGCGAAACGATCATCCTGCAGCGGCTCACTGCACAAAAAGACCTCGCCACTTTCACCACCATGGTCTCCGGCCGGTGGTGGCGTGCGACTCCGTCGCCTCACCCCGTTTTGGGCACGTCCCTCTGGAGCTGGAGTTCCGCCAGAATGGCCGTCAGCATGCTTTCCACTCGGTCCATGCGGTTCGCCACCAGCGTCACCTCCTGCTTGACCTTGTCCATCTCGGCCTCTTGCTCGTCGATGCGTGTCTACGCGTCCATCTCCATCTCGAAGCTCTCGTCCGTGACCTCGTGGTCCACGTGCGTCACTGCTGGAGCCGCCTGGCTGTACGGGCCTGTGGAGCTCCCGTAACTGTTCACCGAGGGCTTCACTTCCGATGGAGATTTTGCGCTTGACGACGGGCCGTCGGCTTTCGCCGCTAGTTCCAGCGTCATAGCTCTGTGAAGGCAGGCGACCACCTTCTTCATTCCCAGGACCTGCATCTTGTCCTTGCCCGTGTGACTGGCGATCCAATTGACGTACTGGGTGTCCGCCCTCAGGCGAGTGAAGGGGAGGCCCTTGTACTTGCCGGCCTCCACTTTGTGGCCATTGATCTGCTCGAGGGTCCACTGACTGATGCTTTCCACTTGCGCCTCCTCCTGTGCTTTGATCGTGTCGTAGTTGAGGGCATAGAGCTCGTCCGACATCTCCTTCAGCGACTTGCTTGGAGACTGCTTGCTCTTGGCGGCCATGACGGTCAGCGGAGAGGGGAAGCTCACTATCGGGGGGTGCTTCGTGGCTTTGCTCTGCAAGCCGGTGCTGAGGCATCTCTTCGAGATTCCTAGGATCCGACTGCTTACCTTTCAGACGAAACCGCGGCTGACCACAGTCTGGGTTCCCTATGGGCTCATCTGTCTCCTCGCTGGAGACTTCACTTGTAATATCAATGTATCTCTGCTGCTGAGTGATTTGTCCTAGCATGTCATGAAAACTCCGCGGACCGTTAATCTCTTGATCAAGGCGTCTAAGATCTTTGCTCACTGGCTTTAATTGCTCGGGACTACACCGCAGCAACTTCCCCGCGTGACTGATCCACACAATGCTACCAGGAGAGGTCTGCCTATCCTCACCCCCATGCTTCTCATGACATAACACCCGCGCCGGACCGTACCAGTGCCCCCCATACCTGGATCCCTGTTTCCTGCCCCTTCTATAGTAATACACCAAATCCCCCATTTGATACTCTTTCAAGGGTCTGCTTTGTGCGCGGAGCGCTCTAACAATCCTACGCTTTGAATCGGCTTCCAGGAAGAGTTTTTGTGCCTGACACTGCCTCTGCAGATGTTGTTCGAAAGTCTCGTCTTCTCTCATGCTCTGACTGGGCGGGTGATCGCCCTGTTGTAAGAAGGATGAAACTCTGCTGTGCTCTTGGCCGAAGGCCCACTGATTGGGACTATAACCCCTAATGTTGTGCATACTGTTTTTGGCTGACATCGTGAGGGCCACGAGCTCATGACAACTAACGGTGTTGTTGAGTTCCATGCAAAGAAGGTTCAGGTTCTCTTTCACGATGGCTAAATGTCTACTGTGCTTTCCTAACTGCCATGGAGACTCTCCTGCAATAGGTTCAAGGACCATCCCTAAACCCTCAAGCCAAGCAACAACGTCAACCCTTTTTAAGAAGCCTTCCTCATCATACCTCAGCCTTTTGGGGGACGGTAAGAAGCGCAACCAACCCTCCGAAAAAGCCCTCCGAAACTCTTCGCCGTTGAGGTTGGTTTGTGGCCCTTGTTCACTAGAGCGTACGACATACAACACATGACAGTCCGTGGCCTCGTCCATGATACTTAAACATAACATGTGATGTGCTTTCTGTCCTACTCTGAGGGCCTCTTTTGGGGTATGCCACCAGAAAGTGTCTACACTAAGGCACTCCCACTTCGAAGCTGGCTGTGTAACAGCCGTTGGCCTGACGGGGGCTCTACGGCCACGCTGCAAACACACTTCGCACTCAAAATGCTGAGCTTCGGCCATCAACTTCTCTGAAGCGCCTGCGTCGCGGAGCATCCTCAACATAACATCCTTAGAGGGATGTCCTAAGTTCCTATGTATAAGAACGATTTTCTTTCGGATTTCGGGGTCCACTACGTGCTCCTGCTCGCCTGGCGCCCACACGCCTCGGCCATCGTCTTCGACAAAAACGGACTGCGTTTCGGAACTCCTGTCTGCTGAGGTTCTCTGGGGCTCCCGGCAGCTTCCTTTATGCTTGTCTTCGAACCTTAGTAGATCTTCCATAAGAGCCTTGGCAAACCGTAGACAAAGGAGGTAGGGATACTTCACTACACTGGCTGACCGGTCACCTCGGAGAACCTCGCGCTCGAGCGATCTGTGCGGACGTGGTTGTGCAGGGCATCTCGGATGCTCGGCAGGCTTGAAAACCATCCCCACGATCTAGAACCCGTCGTCTCCCGAAGACCGTGAGCATCACCACGAACCGAAAACCTGCAACCTCCACACAACTTCACTAAACCCTTGATTTCGGAAGTATTCAACCTATGACCCTGCGTGGTTGGTTCCTTGCCTGCTTGCGATCTGGACTCGGTCGGCAGTGACGATGCCGAGTCGCCGCCACCCGCTGCAGCACACAGTTCCTTCCTCTGAATGTCTAGGATCTTATGGTAGGCCTTAAGGAGCTTTCTGTACTTACCTACCCCATCCTTGGCAAAACTCTGCAAACAGCCCGGCAGCGACACGTGCACGTACCTAGGCTTCGCAGTGCGCAACAACTCAACCGTTCGATGAAAACCCTCTCTAGTGGCAAGATCATAACCATTATGAACCCCTATGACCATGGCCTTACCACCCAACTCTCTCACCGCAGCAGAGAGCGGAGAATCCCAAGACGCACCTACCTCCAGAAGATCCAGGGATGATTCGCGAACGAGTTCATACAGGGCTTGAGCTCCTCGTTGCCTATCTTTCCTACCCTCATCTTCTAGAAGTTTGCGTTTACCACTGGACAGCTCAGTCACCAAAACACTCCCATCATCATCATCGCAAGCGTCCGTCCAAAAGTCATCGTGTGCAACTTCTGATTCCTGACATGTGTGACCACTCAAGACCACGTCACAATCAGCCCTAAGATTGTGTCCATTAGGGTCTTGGTGGAGCTGTCCCTAGGCCTGGTTCTCAGAACCAAGCTTCGCGGGCGGATCCCCTTCTACGCTTGTCTTCTCGCGCTGGTTGCCTGCTGGACTCTGCCGAGCTTCGCTCAACTGAGTCACAGTCTCATGCAGCTCACTCACCCAAATGCTATTCAATACATCTTCACGGCCAGCAAATGCAGTCATAGGCAACAGTAGGTGATTTGATGGGCTCCTTTCTAGCTGGAACTGACGATCCGACAACCTCTTGAAGACCGCGACGCCCGTTCTGAAATTGATAGTGGCATCCATGTCATACAGAAACTTTGAGGAGAGCAGGAAGGGTGTGGCTCCTTCAACCATGTGGGCTTGGACCTCCACCTGCTGACCGCAGATCCCAGCATTCACATGGCTGAGACCCAAACCGGCGTTTGTCATGTTGTTGCCATAGGTGAAGTTCTTGTGGATGTGCCGGTCCACCTCGATCTCTGCATTGGGATCAAAATCAAGCTCCTCGAGACACATGGCCAAATCCTGAAGCGTGTCCTCGCCCACAATGTTCTCGGAGGCACCCGAGTCGATGATAGCTTGGCCTTTCAAGGACAAGGTGCCCATCGAGAAGGTACCTAGCCCCTCACGACTGGTTTCCGCCCAGGTTGCCAAGCACTCGCCCACGTCGGGGACCATCTCTTGGTACACCATGTCGAGGTCCTCCTCCATCTCCCAACTGGAAATGAACTCAGGACTCGAAGACTCGGAGGTCCGCGAAGCATCCACCTCACATGCGCAAAAGCCCGCGAAACTCGTGAGCGCTCCCCGGCCCTTGCCCTTTGATCCATATGACGGTCTTTGAGGACAGTTCCTTGCGATGTGCCCCTTCTTTCCGCACCGCATACAGATCCGGTCTGTGTGATCCTGGTGACCCTTGCCGCCAGAGTGATAATCTCGATAGTGCCCCTTGCCGGATCCCTTGGCGTTCGGATTTCGTACGGGATAGAATCCTCGGGAGGTTCGTGCTTTGTCCAGGGCCTTGCGTGCTTCCTTGAAATTTGCAAGCACCTCTTCGCTTTCAGGTTCCTCGAGTAAGGCGGCTCGTGCATCCTGATACCATGTGGCTGCTTCTTCTACGTCCTCAAGCTCCTCTGTGTCCTCGAGGTTGTCCTCGGCACCTTGCGCGAAGATGTCGCCATCCCCAACCTCGTCCTCACACAAGTAGCTCGTCGCTCCTTGCTTGCGTCTCTTGAGCTCAGCATCCCTCTGAGCCAAGCTGGCACCCGACCACATGGTATGGAGAGCTTGCATGACATCTTCTAGCTTGTAGCTGGTTGCAGTTCCTCGCACGTTGGCTGCATCTGATGCGTCAAGTCGCATGAAGACGTTCAGCAAGAACCATCCATAGATCTCCTGTGGAACCTGCCCCTCGGCCCCTACGGCCTTCAGAGCTTTCTCCATCTTCCTCACCAACATGCGGAATCTCGCCTCATAGTCGTTGATCTCCTCGCTATCACGCCTGTAGGTCTCCTTCTTGATGAAGAATTCGGTAAAGGCATCCCCGAGAAGATCCACCTTGGTCTTCCCTCGGGTCTTTTCCAGATGCTGCAAAAGGTAGCTCCAGCCATCGGCCTTCTTCAACTTGGTGCGGTCAATATCTCCCAAGCTGTCAAAGGCACGGCCCGTAAGGTTGTTTGCCAACCGAGGGCCGAGCTGAGGCAACTCGTCTTCCTTTGTCGCATCTGCTCGGAGCTCCACTCTCAGAGAGTAGTCAGTGAACGTCGCCCAGTCTCCTGCCCATGTAGGATACTTAGGATCCACCTCAGGGTCTCTGAAAGTTGCCGATGCCATTTCTTCTCACGCACTCACTGCTAAGATCACAGACGAAAGTGATTCACAATTCCTGGAGCGGCCGCTCCGCTACCATGTAAACTGGTAGCTGGCCTTGATGTCTTGATGTGAACCCTCTGCAATCCAGATGACGCTGTTTCTCGAGGAGCGCCGAGGAATCCAGAAGGTTTGATATGAGCTGCTACGCATAAAAGGGGATCCGCCTGATTCGAACCAACACATTGGCATGTGCAATGCGCTGTGCACTCAAAGCAGAATGGCAATCTCTGGTTCCACTCTTCCGGATTTTCACCCCCCACCCCCACCCCCCTCCCCACCCCCACCCCCACC
>CAJNDV010033886.1:72706-89814 GCA_905221635.1 Symbiodinium sp. CCMP2456
CTACTACTACTACTGCTGCTGGTACTACTACTACTACTGCTACTACTACTACTACTACTACTACTGCTGCTACTACTACTACCACTACTACCACTACTACTACCCCTACTACCCCTACTATCCCTACTACCCCTGCTACCACTACTACCACTACCACTACCCCTACTACCACTACTACTACCAGTACTACCACGGGTACTACTACCACGGGTACTACTACCACTACTACTACTACTACTACTACGACGACGACGACGACGACGACGACTACAGCGGGACTCCTGTCTCCAAACCCTGCAGAAATTTCGGATCCTGTAGCTCCGCACCCGCTCAAAGCTGTCCACAACCTCCTCTGTGCGCAGACCATGGGTGTCTACCCCAGAATATGAGTACACCCCCTCCACCCACCGCCCAGATAATCGTTAAAGAAAATAGGGTGCTTCGGCCTATTTCTAACAAGGCATTTCACAGCCTCACGGTTAAAGCATGTTAAAACGGACATATAATATAGGGTACGGTATATACGTAGGGGTTTACACACCTAAGATTTCGAAGGGCTCTAACGAGTTTGGTGTAGGGGCCGCAATACTTAAAGTTGCGCTCACTACCGGATTGAAGATGCTCAAGTACTGTTACCTAGTGGGTTATAGTTATGGCTCTACCCCACACCCTAAACCCTGAAACCCAAGCCCTAAACTCGAGACCCTAAACCCTACCAAAAGCCAAACGCCAAACCCTAAACCCCAGACTCTCGACCCTAAGCCCTAAACACCAAACCCTCAACCCTACACCATTAAACTCTAAAAGCCAAACCCGAAATCCTGGACGCCAAACCCCCCAAAAAACACACCCTAAACCCCAAAGGCCAGAACCCCCGAACCCTGATTAGGCTTTAGGGTTTAGGGTGTAGGGTTACAGACTTCTTTGCTCAAGGATCCCGAGATTCCAAAGCAACATCTTTCAGACAAAGGGGGCTCGGGAGGCGTAGTTTATGGGTAAGATAGGGACCTTAATAATTAGAATCGGGTTTTGAGGTATATTATACTATAATTGTAGTAAGGAGCCCCAAAAATAGTATAGGAAATTATTGAGGCCCCTATATTAGTGCTCCAAATCAGGGTCCCTTTCTACAGTACGGCACCGTTATTAAAAAAATGACCCTGAAAGTGACCCTAATCTAGACAACGACCCAATATTCTATGATCTGGAGGGTGCAGTTTAGTATCATCATAAACCCTAAACCCTAAACCCTAAACCCTAAACCCTAAACCCTAAACCCTAAAGATAAAGAACTCTCAGGCGATACTCCCCTACTTAAGGAATATAGCTTAAATCATATGCAGCCCCTGATAAGAAAGCGTATGTTCCTTAATTAAGGGGTTTCGGGCTCCCTGCAATGTCTTTTACATACCAGTGCCGTATGAAGGGTCCCTTGCCGCATGAAGGGCATACTCCTTAGCCATGGCTGCTGGAGTGACAGAAGCCAGATATCTATGATCGCGCAGTCTGCCTAGTTCTGAAACCTAGGGCTTCGGGCTTAGGGTTTACGATTATCGGCTGCAGTTCTGCCAAGAAGTCGGAGCTGGTGGAGATGGGACTGGCTCAGGGGCATTCCAGAGAGCCCAATACCCCTTAATTAAGGAATATACCTCAAATTATAACGGGCTTAACATTATGACTTAAGGTATATTCCTTATTTAAGGGGTATTGGGCTCTCTGGCATTGTCATCACCCTCATCGGCCGATGTTTCGCCGAGAAGTCATGTTTCTTGTGGCGGGAGCACTTCTTTTCCTCAGCTTTCGTGCTCATGAGCACAGTAAAGCCACTCCAAGGGGACAATGCAAGGCAAGTTTCTTTGCCCCAGGACCGCCCAAGGACTCCAGATCCAAGAGAGGAAACGGCGATCTCTCCGTGCACATGTCGCCCTGGAGACAGGCGAAGGCCGCAATTGCACATGAGAGTCTGGATCACTGCAGCTAGTGGCAGTCGACTCCTATCTGCATTGTGACCCTTGATCTGAGGCTAACTTTCGCCAGACAGGATCGGGCCCTGTAAGCCCCACCCAGCCGAGATTCGCAGCAAGCGCTTGGAAAGGGCTGTTGAGGCCCGCGGCAATCAGCATGAGTTCGGTGGCGGCTGCAGGTTTAGGGTACGACTTCGATGATTCGTGGCAGGTTCCAAGCGGGCTCCCGCTTTCGTGCTTGTCAACATTGTTAACCCGAAACCCTAAACCCCAAATCCTAAACCGGATTCCCTGAACCCTAAACCCGATACCTGAAGCCTAAACCCTAAACCCGAAACCCTAAACCAGGTTAGGACGTGGGCCAAGCATCCTTCAAGCCTGAGCCGCCCAAAGTCCAAATTGTTTACATCCTAAGGTCCTAAACCCAACCATACACCCTACATCCTGAACCCTACATTTACATCCCTACATCATGAACCGTAAACAATACAAACACAAATCGCTGTGAGGCCCTACAAAAACACTTAGGAGACGCAGGAAACGGCTCTGATGAAACCTCATATGGGTAGTTGTCAAAAATTATGGTCCCTTTTGGGGTTTTTAATAGGTGCCGTATTATAAGAAGGACCCAAAAAGGGACCATGATTTTGACAACCACCCATATTGTAAAGAAGCCCTGCGCCCGCCAGCCTTGCTGATGGGTGCCTGCAAACCTCGGCTCAACTTCCCTTCATATGGGTGGGTGTCAAAAGCAGGGTCCCTTTTGGGGTACCCTAAATAATAGGTGCCGTATTATAATGAGGACCCAAAAAGGGACCATAATTTTGACAACCACCCATACGAAGGAGATGGTTTGGGGTTATGGTTTAGGGCAGTTTAGGGTTTACGGTTTAGGGTTCAGGGTTTTGTCAGCTTTGGATGCGGTTCTTGTATAGGGTTCCATATTCTGGCGCTCGGTCCGTGCGGGGTCTTATAGGTTTTGCGCAGGATTATTGCGTTAGGGTGCAGGGTTCTTACAGGATACCTGGCTCAGAAAGGGCTCAGGGCTATGCTGTGATCCTTAGTATACCCGAACCCCCAAGACCCATATGGGGGTTTCCGAAAACAGGGGACCCTAATATAGCGCCCTAAACAGTATGATCCCCCCTTTTATAAGGAACCCCAAAATAAGGTACTCCTCATTTTCGGAAACTCCCATATGCACTGGCAGGCAGCAGCTGCCGATAGACTGGTAGAGCTCGAAGAACTCCGGCAAATGCTCCTGGAAGAGCTTTTCCTGCCATGCGCCAGGAAGCTGAGCCGGAAATCCTAGACCTTTCTGGTTTTTGGTTTAGGGTTTAGGGCTTAGGGTTTAGGGTTTAGCCCTAAACCCTAAATCCTCAGCCCTACGTCCCCAAACAATGAACCCTCAAACTCTCAGCCCTAAACTTTACGGTTGGCCCCACTGCGTAGGACTGAGTCTTGTGGGCCTGAAGGCCTTCAGGGAGGATTTAGAGTTTCGGTTTCAGGATTTGAAGGTTTAGAGTTTAGGTTTCAGGATTTGAGGATTTAGAGTTTAGGTTTCAGATTTTGAAGATTTAGAGTTTAAGGTTCAGGATTTGAGGATTTAGAGTTTAGGTTTCAGGATTTGAAGATTTAGAGTTTAGGTTTCAGGATTTGAAGATTTAGAGTTTAGGTTTCAGGATTTTGAAGATTTAGAGTTTAGGTTTCAGGATTTGAAGATTTAGAGTTTAGGTTTCAGGATTTGAAGATTGAGAGTTTAGGTTTCAGGATTTGAGGATTTAGAGTTTAGGTTTCAAGATTTGAAGGTTTAGGGTTTCGAGTTCAGGGTTTAGGGCTTCGGGAAGTGAGGCTGAAGAGAGCCGGTCATTGGTATGAAGTTGCCTTAACATCTTTGAGTTCGGCCACGAGGTTTCAAAGGGTCGTCTGTTTGGGCAGCATGACCTGAGGGACGAGCATTAGACTCAGAGATGATAGCACGGTTAAGGTTTAGGGTTTAGGGTTTAGGGTTTAGGGTTTAGGGTTTAGGGTTTAGGGTTTAGGGTTGAGGGTTTAGACATGTGCTGAGCAAAGCTACGGTACATGTAGATCGTACTAGGTTGACCATACTGAGTCGCAGAAACTCAGACGCAAAACATGTGTGTGACGATGCCCGGAGCCGCCAGAAAATGAGACCGGCGCTACAACACACATGCTACAATGTGGTTGAAGTCTTAGCATCGAGACAAGCAAGACACTTGCACAGTTCGATGTATAGCTAGTGCCGACCAACGCCTTTGTTTTTATCAATGTTAGTCGGTTACTCGCACAAGTTACGGTCGGAAGGGAATGGACCTGTAAAGTGGTGGTAACGGAGCCTTGGCTATTAGATGCTGTCACTTTCGTTGCCATCGTCTTCACACATTAATTAGATCAACATGTTGGCAGTTTCAGACTTAGCATCAGGTCAAGATGTGGCGTTGTTGCCATAACTAACGGCGGCATAATCAATACCAGCTACCAACACTGTGAATATCGTGCCCGAAGGCAGCATGCCTCGTCTGCGTCCGTCCAAAACTGCCACCTTTTCATTGAGGTCTTGAGAGGTTGCGACACAACATGCTGTGTAAACAACACACACAAGATTTCTACGCACCTGGGAACGGTTAAGTAGAGTATCGGGCTCAGGCTGTTGAGTGGTGAGTAGGGAGCCGATCAGACACTTAGTCATCAACGAAGATGATTTCATGGGCGTTTCCGCGAATTCTAATTACTTGAAGCTCGAATGGATGTTCAGGCTTCAGGGGCTTAGGACTTGAGGGCCCATGGGTGTAGAGTGATTTGGGGTTACCTGGTTAAGACATCTTGTCGTGGTTCACAGCGTGTGAACACCTTCTTCGTTAGACCTCACCGGCCGCTCCGACACGCCCGCCCATCCCAAAAATGACAAGTTTCCTGTGTTTGTGGATTTGCGACATTCAATGGTTTAGGGTTTAGGGTTTAGGTTTAGGGTTTAGGACTCAAAACAAAAAAACAAATTTGGAACCCTAAACCCTAAACCCTAAACCCTAAACCCTGAATGGTTGGATCTTTAGCATGCAGCTCGGGTTTCGGGGTTCGGATTCAGGGGGTTCAACCCAAAACCCAGAGCCTGAAGCTCCTTCTGGGGGTTCTTAGTGCATGGCGTGTGGGAGGGACCGTTTCGAACCAGCTACAAAACGCAATCTTATTCGTTTAGGCTTGGTTCAGGGTTTAGGCGTGAGGGTTTAGGGTTTTAGGGTTTAGGGCTTAGGGCTTTAGGGTTGATCAGGGTTTAGGAAACTTAAAGATATGCAGGAGTCTTGGCAGTAGTTATGAGGTTGTTAGCTCTTCCGGCTTCTATGTCCTGGTAGCAACAAAAATCTTCAGCCCACCAGCAACGCCATGCAACTAAATGTGAAACCATAAGCATCATAGAACAATGCAGAACTCTTACATGACTTTAAGGGTGGTTACCTGTCGCATGGGGAAGGCCTCAACGGGTACCCTTCAAAAATACCAAGCCACGTGTAACGGCGGGTAGAACCCAGTGCACAAATCTGTGAACCCCATCTGCCTCCAGGATGGACCCTAAACCCTAAACCCTAAACCCTAAACCCTAAACCCTAAACCCTAAACCGTCTGCCTCCAGGATGGATGGTGCGTCTGCCAAAGTTTTGACAGGCTGCGCCACTCCGGGGGCCATTCCTCGGAATTGTTAGTATAAGGGCCTTAATAATCAGAATAGTAATAGGGTTTTGGGGGTAGATTCTACTATAGTTACAGTAAGGAACCCCAAAATAGTATTAAGGCCCCTATCTTGCATCTTATCGAGTGCAAGGTTGGGTTCCTATGTTTAGTAAATCAGCTGCTGGTGCAACTACTGCAACCTGATGCTTACCTTTATGATTATTGCAGCGAATTCTACGACCCTAAATGTAAGCCCTAAACCTATGAAAACCCTAAATCCTAAACGTCCTGAACCCCTAAACCCTAAACCCTAAATCCTAAACGTCCTGAGCCCCTTAACCCTAAACCCTAAATCCTAAACGTCCTGAACCCCTAAACCCCAAACCCTAAACGTCCAGAGCCCTAAACTACGAAAACCCTTAGTCCTAGACGTCCTGAACCCTAACATATGGGCCTCAGTCATTACCCATACTATTTTGGGGGTTCCTTTGTTGTAATTACCCCAAAACCCTATTCTAATTATTGAGGCTCCTACATTAGACCCCCATCTGCTGCCATGCGCTGCAGGGTTTGGTGCTTGGCAGGTTTCGATCTCGCGGGGTTCGTAGGGGTCTTTATGACATCTGTAGGGCTTCTATGGGGGGTTAGGGTTTAGGGTTTCTATGGGCTCTATATCGTACAGGGGGCCTGGATTTCGGCTTCTCTCTTCATAAAAAACCGGGCCAGAAAAAGCTCAAACTTTCTAAGGAAGACCAGACATATAACAGCCAACAGCTTAAAGTTCTCCAGTAGGGGTTATGTAAGGTTTCAGGGTTTAGGGTTTCGCTCTAGGGTTTTAGGGTCTAAGGTCTTTGGGCTTTAAAGTTTGAGCTTCAGAATCGCCTTAAGAATTACCTATATTATTTTGGGGCTTCCCTTTTGTAATTATTGTATGATGGGCCCCACAACCCCAATAATAACTATTAAGGCCCCTAAACCCTGAACCCTTATAGCAGCCCTCGTAGAACCCTTTAAGGAACCCTTTTAAAGGAGCCCGAAAGCCCTATTCCAATGATTAAGGCCCCTGTATTAGGCGTCGCCCTAGCGACGACCTTAGAGGGCTCCCCAGAGAGCCAATACCCCTTAAGTAAGGAATATACCCTTACTCATATTTTAAGGTATATTCCTTAGTATGATTTAAGGTATATTCCTTAATGAAGGAATATACCCTTAATCATAATAATATCAAGCCCCTTATAATTTAAGGTCTATTCCTTAATTAAGGAATATACCCTTAATCATAATTCTAAAGCCCCTTATAATTTAAGGTATATTCCTAAATTAAGGAATATACCCTTAATCATAATTCTAAGCCCCTTCTAATTTAAGGTCTATTCCCTAATTAGGGGTTTTTCGGGCTGTCTGGGTCGGTTTTCGTGCGCTTGGCCGGAGGCCCCTCATCCTGCCAGGGCCTTTGCTTGGGGTCGGTTGGCAAAGGTGCTTGTTGTTAGGGTTTAGGGTTTAGGGTTTAGGGTTTAGGGTTGAGGGGTTTAAGGGTTTAGGGTTTATGGTTTAGGGTTGAGGGGTTTAGGGCTCAGGGTCACAACTTCTACAAAGCAGCCATTGCTCCGGCCCCGGTATTCGAGGTTAAAATGTGTAGGCATATTGCGGCCCAATTCCCAGAGCTGAGTGGTGGAGCCAGGCACAAACCAGGTCAGGGTTTAGGGTTTGGGGTTTAGTTTTTAGGGTTTAGGGTTCGTAACTTCCGGGGCTGCCAGGGCCTCCAGCGCTGACAGTGAAGTCTCCGTGTCGAGCTCTGCGCAGCGATGGGCCAGTGCCTCCGATAGGTTTTAAAGTCTGTTCTACTAAAAATATTTTTAATAATACCCATGATGACAAGAAGAATCCAATATTCATAAAAAAAAAAAACAAGGGTTTAGACTGTGAGGCTAAGGTGTAGGGGTGGCTTACGTGGGCAGGCTACAGGGTCTCGGGCTGAATATGGGTAGTTCTTTATAACGTCCCGCTTACGGTCCATTAATTGTTATTAGAATAAGGGTGCCGTACTACTTATGCTAAGGGGCCTAAAAAGGGACCCGAACTTAGAGAACTACCCCTTTGGGGGCCTGATTGGGTTTGGGGGTATATTCTGGTATTACAATGTGTACTCTAAGCCCTAGACCTTTAAAACCCAAACCCAAAGTCCTAAACCCTAAACCCCAAAACCCTAAGCTCTAAACCCCAAAACCTAAAGGTAACGCGCGCCTTAATGACCATATAGGGTTTTGCACGGTCCATGGGTGCGCCAGATTTGCACAAACGCTGTAAACGTGGGGTTGTGCGCAGTTGCTTGACGCAAAGGCTTGCTTTGGATGCTTAGAAAGTACCGTTGTTTTACCAGGGTTTTGTGTGTCGAAGCACGAATGCACTGGCCTTAGTGGGAGATTTCTAGCCCTTCCGAATGAAAATTAAACCCTAAACCCTAAACGCAGCTGGCCTCTTTTTGTTCACACACTGTTTCTTCTTCTTGGCTTCTGCCAACCCACTAAGGTCCGTTGAGAGCTGCTTGGAAGTATTGAAACATAACATAAAATAACAGCGATTATTATAATGGTGATGATGATGATGATGATGATGACGATGCACATGCCGTTGCTGTGAAAGCACTGTTCCTACTAGTTTTTTTGTGTGTCGAAGCACGATGATGATGATGATGATGATGATCATGATGATGATGATGATGATGAGGATGAGGATGATGGCCTGCATATTGATGATGTTCATGGGGATGGTGGCCAAATGGACGTCATTACCCCACCGCACCCCATGGAAGCCTCAAACCTGCAAAAACCAGCCAAAACCCCATGGTCATCTAAGGCGCGCGCGCGCGCGTTAGCCAAAACTACACAGGGACTTTGCTGGAAAATTATGATAGAACCGATATTTTGTGGGCTTATGGTTTCGGGGTTTAGGGGCTTCGGGTTTAGGGGTTATGAGTTTAGGGTTCGGGGCTGTAGGGTAACAAGTAGTACCCTAAATGCTAAACCTTAAACCCTAAACCCTAGATTCGGATTTGGGTATATTTGGAGGTGACAGCCTCGGCAGTCGCAGCACAAATTTCTTCAAGGGACTCCCGGCTGAGCCTGGCGCATTTTGAGGTGGGGGGGTTAGGGTTTAGGGTTTAGGGGTTTAGGGTTTAGGGGTTGAAGGTTTAGGGGTTTACAGTAGAAACCAGAAAGTTGGAAGATCATGACCCTCATGCCCTTAAGGTAGAGTAGAGGAAATCCCAGCAATAATCATCCTAAATCCATGTTCCAACTTTTTGGGGTTCACCATGGATCACTATAGGGTCCAGGGGTTTAGAGCCTTCAGGATTCAGGGTGTTAAGTTGAGGTTTCATGGATTTCAGACTGATGGCTAGCGTCTTTTTCTTGCAGGTTCTGCCGGATTTTACACGGCCCTTGGAGTTAGGACGCAGGGTTTGGCACTGAGGGTACTTGGAGGTTGATGGGTAGTTATAAGTGAGGTTGTAAGTAGGGTAACTATAGTTATAACCCATATTAGGGGACTTATAACCCTACTTATAACTACCCATGAACCTCCAAGTAGAGCGCTGACGTCTCAGGTTTGCGGGCGAGAGTGGGGGCCTTCCGAGATGGGTTAGAAGTCCGTTGCTTGCAGCTATGAAACATAGAAACCATCAAGGGACTAAAGGAGGGACCCTTAAATGGACCCTTGGGGTTATATTTAGGGGCTTTATGAGACTATATAAGGGGTACATAAGGGTTTTGTAGGGTATTAGGATTAGGGGTCCCTTCCAGGGGTCCCTCCTATTGTTCGTTAAAACCAGAAACCAAATAAACCCTAAACCATAAACCTACATTCCCTAAATTTCCTAAACCACCAGAAACCAAATAAACTCGAGCTCAGGAAAGCAAGCGTGGCAATGTAGCATGGGCCTTTTAGACTTTTCGAGTGGGTACTTATTTAAATCAGGGTCCGTTGTTTAGGTCCAAGAAAACCCTAAAACACAAACCTAAAAGGGACCCTAATTTAGAGAACTACCCAAATAGCATGGGAAGGAGAGACAACCTTCATTGCCCGAAATCTGAATCTCAGCTACACCCCAATCCCACGTACCCTACTTAAGGCCCATAGGTTTAGCTCAACCTTTGGGGCGTCACGGTGGAGAGGAACAGACTAGGTGTTTGGGGTTACCCTAAGGCCCTCAAGTAGTTCCCATAACCCCAAAAAGGAACTACTGTGGGGCCTATGGTTATAAGGGCCAGAAAGGGTTCAGGGTTTAGGGGCATAACGGCTTGAAAGGCTTTGCGATTGACTGTTGGCTAGAGCATTTTTGCAACGCTCAGGGTTCGTGTTTCCAAGCACCCTGTGCCAAGAGCAAGCCCCTCAGCCATGTGAGGAAGCTTCTCCGAACACATGAACCTGAAAGCCCACAGCACAAGATGATCTAACCACAACTTGACTCTAAACCCTAAACCCCAAAACTAAACTCTAAACACATTAAGCCCACAACTTGACTCAAAACCCTAATCCCCTAAACTGATCCCTAAAACACATTCAGCCCGAAAGAACCACCGCCAAGACCTATAGCTCGGTTTGTGGTCTTCGTTGTTTAAGCAGAGTCGGCCCGCTTACTTGGAGGTCCAGGGGACTTAGTAAGTAGGTTATAAGTAGAGTTATAAGTACCCTAAATGGAATTACCCTAATTATAACCTTACTTATAGCCGACTTACTAAGTCCCCTGGGCCTCTAAGTAACGAGTGTAGATGGGCAGTGTGGTTCGCAATGACAAGCCAAAACGGGATGGAACGACGGATGCATGGGACAACCGAGTTGGCTGGATTTCCAAGGGTGCGAAGGGTGTAGCAAGATCTTCATCTGCTGATGTCGCCTGAATAAATTGAATAGGATTCGGGGATATATCACTGTAATCATAATAAGGAGAGCCCGAAATTTTATTGGTCATTGTTTAGGCACTATATTCTACATTAATCCGAGCTGCCGGTGCTGAACCGCGATTATGTCCTTCTCGGAGTCCCCGGCTCTCCTGCTTGGGCACCAGAGTTTACCTAAACCCAAACCCATAAACCAAACCCTAAAACCCCAAATCCCAAAACCCTAGACCTAAAACCCTAAACCCTAAACCCTAAAACCCTAAACCCTAAAACCCTAAACCTATAACCCTAAACCCCAATGAATCTCCGACACGAAGCGAAACAGCAGCCTCTCAGACCTCCACAGTCACATCGTGCACACAAGCTTCAATGCATGAGTTTGCCATGCCTACTTTTGTTAAGGGTACTATGTGGGACTTTCCGAAAATAAGGGGTACCTTATTTTGGGGTCCTTAAAATAGGGATCCTATTATTTGGGGTACTATATTAGGGTCCCCTATTTTCGGAAACCCCTATGTCTTCACACCTCCATGCAGACGTATCTGCATGCATGCACACACGCACAAATCTGCAGCCGTGCGGTATACAGACAGGCACATGCTGTGTGTACCTGCCTGTATGACATATACTTCTGAACCCTAAACCCTAAACTTATAGTACACTGTAGGGGCCTTAATTAATAAATGGAATAGGGTCTGGGGGTATATTATACTATAATTATAACAGGGAGCCCCACCATGGTATAGGTAATTAAAAAAAGCCCCTATGTTACGCAAGCCCCAGACCCCGACAGCCTCTGCCCAAAGACCTCAGTCGACACCCTGGCATGCAACTTACACCGCATCTGAAAGGTTTAGGGTTTAGGGCTCAGGGTTTAGGGGCTGGCTACCTGGAGGTTCATGGGTAGTTATAGATGGGGTTATCAGTCCGCTGATATGGGCAATAGTTGAGGGTGCATGCTTGAGCACGGGAGTTTCCACTGGTGGTACTGCTTCTGGTTTTGGGTCCAAGAATACACCCTAAACCGTAAACCCTAAACCCTCTGGTTTTGTTTGGGTCCAAGAATATACCCTAAACCCTAAACCCTCCGGTTTTGGGTCCAAGAATATACCCAAACTCATCGGCCCAGCACACTGTCTTTCGAAAACCTCTTGCTAGTACCCCCGAGTATAGAAGCCTCAACTTTAGGTGGTTGAGTAGAAGCCCCAATATGGGGGTCTCCGAAAATAGGGGACCCCAATATAGTACCCTAAATAGTAGGATCCTTTTTATAAGGAACTTGGGTTCTCCAAGGACGCCGAAACTCGATGACTCCGTTGCACGGAAGCAACCGGTCCTGTCGAAAGACACTATGCTCTGTAGCCTTCGCACCAGATCTCCTGAGAAGTGTCGTGACCATCGTAGAATGTGTCATGTCTGCTTGGAGGTTCAAAGGTAGGTATAAGTGCCGTTCTTAGTCCCCTGATACCAAAACGGGTTATGCTCAAAGCTACCCTACTTATAGCCAAACCTATAAGTACCCATCACCTGTCGCCTGAGCGAATCAAAAGGGCTCTTCGGATCTCTGCGGCCCTCATAAGATATTAACGGGGTTAGGGGGGGTTAGGGGGGGCGGGGTTCACGTACAAAAGGCTTTGGGTTTAGGGTTTAGGGTTTTAGGCCGTTACAAAAGGTTTTGGGTTTAGGGTTAGGGGTCTAGGGTTTAGAGCTCCCTACGCTGATAACACCGGGGCAGTCATCAGAAGAACAAGATCTAATACATTTTCCTATAGAGATCAACGAGTATATGTGTACGTATACAACAACAATGATAATAAGAATGATGAGAATGGAAACAAATAGTCGGTAATACCATTCCCGGGCAAAAGTTAAGGCACCCTATCAAGCTTCCAATATCAACGTCTTCCCAACCCCTGACAACATATGAACGCCAATACCATCCATCCTGTATGCCCTGAAGCCTGTATATCACGAAAATGCGAAACTCACGCTGAAAGCCACGAGGAGCATAATGTAGGGGCCTTAATAAGTAGAATAAGGCTTTTGGGGCATATTCCACTATAACTATAATAAGGAACTCCCAAAATAGTGTAGGTAATTATCTAGGCTTCTATATATATTAAATTCAAACCGCCGACCCCGCCCTTGCAGGGTTTAGGGGTTCTAAGGCCACACAACCTCACTTTCTGTCGTGTCGGCCCAAGTGTCGCGGTGAGAGTGCGGCCGCCTTCTCTGCTTTTCGCAAATAGCCCGCCATCTCTGCCAGAAGCTGGGCACCTTCGCAGGGACTAAAGGGCTGAATCAAATAGGGATTGCGAAAGGTGGCAAAGGACTTTCGGTGTAATATACGGGCCTTAATAATTAGAATAGGGTTTTGGGCTCCTTTATAGTATTAATATAATAAGGAGCCCTAACAGTAACATTGGTAATTATTAATTGGTTTATGTGAACCTAGCGGGCTTAGAGGCTGAAAGTTTGCGTTGCAAGGACTCCAGGCGCTTGATGCAGAGGCACGAGCTGCGCTGCTGTGGAGAGGCCGGGCAAACCTTCTCCATACTTGGAGGTTCGTGGGTAGTTCTAAATGGGGTTAGGGTTTAGGGTTTATAGGGTTTATAAACGGGCTGAGAAGTTCCCTAACATGGTTATTATTATTATTATTGTAGCGAATTACTCTACTACAACCCCCCCACTTATAAGTGCCTGGGAACCTCCAGGTAGACTGCGTCGACGCACCAAGCGTTCTCACCCCTGAACTTGACTGAACCCCCTCACAAGCGAGGGTCGTTTGCCAAGAACAAAACGATTTGCCGCATGGTTGCATGCACTCAAGAGTGCCCAACTCCCCTAACGGTATAAGCCAAGCCTCTAAAGGATCTGAAGGCTAAGCCAAAAAAAAGGAAAGAAGAAGAGCCTTCCACTGTCTTCGGCAGCAGCGCTGCTACCGCGCAGAGGTTTGTTGCATCGGCGGCCGGCAGGAATTTGTCGAAGAGACCGGTCCGGGCGTGGCGAAAGTACCTGTCCCAAGGAGCCCTAATAATTAGAATGGGGTTCTGGGGCCCATTATACTATATTTATAATCAGGAACACCAAAGTAATATTGGTAATTGTTTAGGCCTTGGTGGTAGGGGCATGCCGTACCCAATACTTACAACGAAGAGAACCATACATAATCACTACACTTGAGTCGGTATGCATGTGCATACGTACATGCCAGATCATGCACATGCAGCAACAACGACGATGACGACTCCGGCGGCGACGATGACAACAACCAAAAGACAAGAGCAGCACCGGCAAAGGCAGCAGCCGGAACCCCCAAACCCGAAAGCCCTAAAACCCCCAAACACCAAAGCCCTAAAACCTAAAACCCTAAAACCCCAAAGCCAGCAACCACACGAGCAGCAGCAAACACAAACGGAAGCCATGAGCCCCAAGACCTAAACCCCGAAAGTCCCGCAGCTATCTTTTCAGGGCTCCTCTCTGTATGTGTATATAGTGTGTGTATATATATATATATATATATCCTGACCTTTTCGAGTACCCTTTATTTTATCCCTGAAACCCACAATTACTAAAGGGCCCCTCTGGAAGGTCCTGGAAAAGCCGAACCCTACACCCCAAGCCCCTAAACCCTAAGCCAAACCTGAAAGCCCGCAAGCTGACCTCCGAGGGTCCAAGTACCTAATCGTCATATACTCTCCCAAATAGTAACGTACATAGCTACTATGCGAAATCTAAGTACCATTGGGTCCTTTGGACCCTTACAGGACCTCTGCAACGTCGAAACCCTAAGCCCCAAACCCCTAAACCCTAAGAAAGCCCCTGAACCAATCTGAAAGCCCTAAACCCTAAACCTCAAAGCCCTAAAGCCTTATCCCTAAACCCTAAACCCTAATCTGAAAGCCCTAAACCCTAAACCCCTAAGCCCTAAAGCCTTATATCCCTAAACCCTAAGCCCCAAACCTGAAAGCCCCAAACCCCTAAACCCGAAGCCCCTAAACCCCTAAGCCCCCAAAGCCCCATAACCCAAACCCCTGAAAGCCCTAAGAAAGCCCTAAAGCTGACCCTAAACCCTAAACCCTAAACCCTAAACCCTAAACCCTAAACCTGACCTCTCCAACATCTCTCCCTTGGCAAGTTCTGGTGCGAGGCCAAGGCGCCTGAGCTGTCGGACTCTCGGTGGCTTCGGGGCTTCTAGGGTTTAGGGCTGGGGTTTCGGGTTTAGGGTTAAGGGTTTTAGGGTTTAGGGCTTTCTTAAGGTTTAGGGTTTAGGGTGTAGGGTTTAGTTTTTTTTTTTTAGGGTTTAGGGTTTAGGGCTTTTAAGGTTTTGGGTTTAGGGTTTTGGGTTTAGGTTTTCTGGGTTTCGGGTTTAATATAGGGGCCTTCATAATTAGAATAGGGTTTTGGGGGTTCCTTTAAAGGGTTCCTTAAACAGTTCTGTAAGGACTACTATAAGGGTTCGGGGTACAGGGGCCCTAATAATTAGAATAGGGTTTTGGGGTGTATTATAGTATAGCTATAATAAGACCCCAAAACAATATTGGTAATTGTGTAGGCCTCTACAGTAGGATGGTTTAGGCTGTAGGACTGCAGAACCAGTGCACAACAATCCTGCGGGAGTGTGCAGCTCGAATATAGGAGCCTTAATAATTAAAATAGGGCTTTGGGGCCCGTTGTACTACATTTATAATCAGGAACCCCCAAAAAATAGTATAGGTATTTTCTAGTTTCACATTGCTGCCCGAAGCAAGCCTTGAGCATATGTAGTACTTTGATTAGTTTCTCGAAGTTCAAGAATCATCAAGAATCCATGTACAATCGACCTGTATGTTTCGAAGTTGAAGGACGCCTCTACACAGGACTACCTGAATGTCTCATTGCAGAGTTCTGCAGAATTAGGGAATACCGAGGGTGGGTGAACTACAATGAGAAAAGCGTGCAACTCCAAAGCTGGATTAAACCAGGGGCCTTCATGATTAGACTAAGCTACGGAATACACTATACCACAATTATAGTCAGGAGCCAATATGCTTGGTAGTGCTTCCGACCCTAGATTACACTCAGTTCTGGCTGAAGGTTTCTCAGATGGTAATTTGCAGATCTCTGATCCCAGAATTCATTCAATGAGGGGAGTGGCGGGGGAGCTCCCATAAGCCATACCATAAACCCTAAACCCTAAACCCTAAACCCGAAATCCTAAACCTTAAACCCAAACCCTCAAAGATGCTTCTAATGATTTCAGCCCGTCAGCATGAGCAGCTTCTGTCATTCTAATGTAAGGGTTTTGGGGGATATTGTCCTATAACTACAATAAGGAACCCCAAAAAATAGCATAGGTAACTATAAAGGCCCCTAATTATAGTATCTCTGAATCCATGAACTCCCGAAAACCCCCAAAAAATAGTATAGGTAACCATTAAGGCCCCTATAGTATCTCTGAATCCATGAACTCCTGAAAGCCCGAACGCAAAGCTGGCCAGGCACGAGGCTGCGCCGAGAAGCTGTGCCAGGTCCGAAGACGTGGCTTCCTCAAGGGTTTAGGGTTTAGGGTTTAGGGTTTAGGGTTGTCAACCCTAAACCGGTTTTGGGGCGCCGTCTTGGGGCTTAGGGTTTAGGGGCTTTTTGGGGTTTGGGGGTTCTTAGGGTTTAGGATTTAGGGCTTAGGGTTACCCTCAAAGCTCTACATCCAAGCTCAGATATACCTTCCCTGGAATTAGGCTTCAGTGCTTGCCTATTGAAAGGCATAGGCTTTACGTATTTGTACCCTTTCTCCGTTTTTCATTTCAATTGCATTGTTTGCATTCAGGATAAGGGTTGTTAGGAGTTTGGGCGTCGAGTTGACGTAGGCCTGGCGCAGAGGAGGACTTCAGGGCCTAGGGCAACCCTAAACCCTAAACCCCATTCTTGGCATCTTGCTGGCTCAGGGATTGGCTGAGGTAGTATAAGGAATTTAACGATTAGAATAGGGTTTGGGGGTAATAGTTTTCAATAAGGAAACCCCAAAACCCTTCCGGGATTCGTTCACAAGACAAATGGAGTGCTTGGGAGCGTGGAAACTCTGGTCTTACGTCTAGGGAAGGCAAGTTTAGGGTTTAGGGTGTAGGGGTTTAGGGTTTAGGGTTTAGAGTGCAGGGGTTTAGGGTTTAGGGTTTAGGGTTTATAGGGGTTTATGGTTTGAAGTTTTGGGGTTAGGGTTTAGGACTCGTCTCAAGACGGAAACAAACCCTCTAGAAACTAACACGACTTACAATCACGACTCATCATGACACGAGTCCTGAAACAAAGAAGCCTCAACCCTAAAGCCGAACCTCAACAGGAGCATCGGAAGCTCGTCTGCCGGCTTCGTTCGAAAACACAGACGTAACCCCAAATCCTAAACTTCCCTAAGCACCAAATCTTAGTGTAGTAAGTTAAAGCCTGACATGAATTCTCCATATCGTCTCTATCGGCCAACCTATCTTTCTAGCCATCGGCCAAACATACGAGCATTCGTATCTCTAGTACCATAAACAAAGCAGAATATGACCCACAATCCCTAAAACCCAAAAACCCCTAAACC
>CAJNDV010033886.1:89914-106225 GCA_905221635.1 Symbiodinium sp. CCMP2456
TGTCTTCATGGTTGTTCATGTTCTTCACGCATGAACAACCATTAACAAGCCATGAAGTTCTGTGAATTGGTCCATTGGTGTGCTTCAATAACCACTAAGCCCTAATCCTTAACCCTTTGGCTCCCGGAGACCCGGAGACCCCCCTAAAGCCGTAAAGCCCGAAACCCCAAAACCCCGAAACGCCGAAGCGCCTAAACCCCTAACCGCCGAAATCCAGACGAAACACAAAAACCCAATGCCCTTAAAGCCTTAAACGCTGAAGGTTTTAGGTTCTAAGTTTACACAAGTCAACTGTTCCTTCTCGATGTATCAAGAGACTAAAACCCCAACCCCCTAGACGAAACTTTAGGGGTTTAGGGGGCGTTTAAGGGTTCAGGGCTTTAGGGCTTTAGGGTTAAGGGTTTAGAGGTATAGGGCTTTAGGGAGTTGTGTTGAAGGGTTTGAGGGTTTAAGGGGCTAGAGAATTAGGATTTAGGGGTCTAGGGGTCTAGGGTCAACAAGTTGGGGCCTCCGAATTGTTGCTTGAAGCTCGTCATCAAAAGCAACTTTTTCATAAAATCCATAGATTTTTTGTTTACAAAACCAATGAAAATCCATAAACATCAATAGAAAGACCACGATTGAAATCAATAGATGTCAAAACGTAAAATCAATAGAAGCCTATAGCAACAACTGGACGAATCGCTGAACATTTCCTCAAAATTGATAGACAAGTTGGTGTGGGTTTTCTTTGTAGGCCGAAATAAAAAATCAAGCGTGTGTCCTCTGAGGAAGGCCCGGAGGCCCAGGTCGATGGACTGGTGTGGCGCACCAACACCCAGAAGCCATTGCCCGCGCACCGGTTTTTTCGGTCTGGCTTCGCTTATTTTTGAAAAAGACCGCTGAAAAACGCACTCTCTGCGCAAGAGACCCCATGAACAACTCAATGTTCAAAAGCCTAATCCCGCCCCGACCGACCGAGCTCGTGTTTGCAAGGTTAGACATGGTCTTTAATGTTTGTTTGTGTACGGGAAATCTCTCAATGGCCCTAATATTCTTTGTGCTTTGGATGAGGTCATCTGCGATGGTGAGTTCCTGTTTTTAAAAAACAGCTTTCACAAGGAGCTCGCGAAATTTAGCAGGGCTAAGTGTTGCACGGGCTAAGTGTTTTGGATTAGTTGTCAGGGGGGCTTTCGGGTTAACTGCTTTAGGTTAGGGGGCATTCGGGCTATCTGCTTGAGATTAGGTTTCCAGGGGGGCTTTCGGTGTGTAAGGTTTGAGTGCTAAGTTTAAGAAGCTGTTGTTTCGTGATATAGTTGGTAGACTGTCGAAGACTAAACAAGCACAGCAAAGAGTAAAAACACATAGATCTTTGAGGGGGGGTAGCAAATATAAACAAGAAATAATATATATATATATATAATGCATATATCAAAGGCATAATGTGCAGCCCCTTACAAATTCAAGGTGTATTCCTTCAAGGTGTATTCCTTAAAGGGGTATTCGGCTCTCTAGGTACACGGCCATGATCACAAAGCCGACCCTGCAACAGCCCTTGGCATTCGCGAGACTTCGGAGTTCTCTCTCGGTGGGGTGCTGCCGTTGCTGCGCGTTTAGGGTTTAAAGTTTAGGGTTCAGGATTTAGGCGCTTCTACGTTTCCGAACCTTGAGCTCTGAATTCAGCGGAACACACGAAAGTTGACCAAAGCTGCTGTTGGTGGATGATGCGCGTGATGGCCAGCGGCTCCTCTGCAGGATTCAGGGGGCAGCTGTGGGCGGGTGGGGGAACTTTCGAAGGCTCATCAACACTTTCTCTCTGAGAGTACCATCACCAATACCAGCATCTGTCACCCTCGCGGTGATCATGACCACGTAACACGTAACAGCCATCACCTTTAGACGGTGACTGAGTCCATTCCCTATGTTAAAACCGGCACTGAAGTTATTTACCGACGTTTGCGCCACACCATCGTCAGCATCATCGTTGGTAGTCGTAGTATCAAGGACATCAACATCATTATGACCATCATGGCCCTGAGTCTTCATTATCAAAATCATCAATATAGCAATACCGATTGAGCCACATGCCGCTGCGTCACAAGCAGGCATGTCATATTCTCATCATCGTCGCCGTCTCGCATCCGGTTATCAACATTATTCGCGTCGCCAAACACCAATGTCTCGCTGCCTTCCATGGACCGTCATCAGCACCACTCTCCAGTTTAGGGTTGGGTTGGGTATTCATGGCATCATGCTGAAAGTGCATCACTGAATCACCACTTGTGAGCCACTTCTGGCTTCACGATCCCGGTCATCGTGAAGCTTAATTACAGTTGGCAGCACCGTCATCGCCAGTGCTCATGATGGTCATAAGTAGTCTGGACCAGAATCTATGGCACAACATATGTGCAGAACTACGGCTAACATCACGGGAAGAACACAGAACCTGTGTATGACGCCCTAAACTCCATCGTTCCCTTTCTTCGCTTTCTCGCAATGGTCATCGGGCTCGCGCTGAGCCATCCGCGATCGCGATCCGCTGGCGGCAAGGCTCGAAGGAGATGGGAGGCAACAGGGTTGTACAAAGGCTTCTACCACATTCAGATTTAATCACGTGGCTTCCTATACAGATTTCTATACGGGTTTCTGTATATAATCATAGAGGGGTTTTCACCCTGCACCAGCATCAACAGCTTCTCGCCATGACCGTTCTATGTGAAGCGCTTCAACATCACATTTTTGACATGAACTTCGGGCATCAGATTAAACATGTTTGCGGGTACCTCTTGCCCGTCTCCTTCCAAATCTTGCCCAGCTGTTGGTGTGAAACTGGCCAGAGGCAAATGGCATGAGAGGGTGCTTCCAGTCTCAAGCGAGAGCAGGGCCGTTCTAATTCACTCAGTGGGTCTCTATTCCTTACAAAACCCTACGCACGTTGACGGAGCCGTCAAACAACCCTAAGGCTCTAAACCCGATAACCCTAAACCCTATAAAGTCCTCAATCCCAGGAGCCCTGAAGACCCAATTATTCAGATCCCTGAACCCTAGGCCCTAAACCCTACATTCAGCTCCCTAAACCCTAAACCCCAAACCCCATGCTAGGACTCCCTAAAAGACCTCCCCGGCTCTAAAAAAACTCCGACAAACAGCTCGAAGCAGCTTGCAGCTCACTCTTCCGCTGCGGGCTGCGAGCCCTACGAACGCCTGGGCTTGCGAAAAGAGGGCCTGTGATCTAAAGTTTAGGGGTTTAGGGTTTAGGGTTTAGGGTTTAGGGTTTAGGGGTTAGTAGTTTAGGATTTAGGGGTTTTGGGATTAGGGTTTCGGGTTTAGGACCTCGAGGACAGTTGCCAAGCGGCTCAAGAGATGTAGTGAATGGGTAAAACTAGGGTTAGAAATGCCCCAATTCCGTAAATAGGGTTATTTTTAAGTATCATCTACTTACGAAGTCTCCCGAGCCTTCTATTTAAGATTTCCACAGGGGCTTCTCTAAACAAACAAGGTTCCAACTATGGCTTTTAAAGTTTCAACGAAGGCTTCCAGCAGGGTTTCTACTAATGTTTTCCCTAACCCTAAACCCCCTAAACCCCTGAACCCCGAAAGCTTCAAGCCGTAGCCCTAAACATTGATTTTGATCAGGGGTTCCATTGAACCCTTGACTCTAGCCTCAACACACCTAAAAACCCCCAAACCCCAACCCTACACCCCTGACCTTGCACCCTACACCCCTCAATGAAACCCATCAGAACGTTCTGAAAGCCTAAGAGTCCCTTCAAAACTATAACACCGTCTGAAGCTCTTACCGAGCTTTATCTTACTTCCCCAAAAAGCCAGGGAAATGAAAGGTTAAACTTTCAGATTGCAACTAAGTTATAACAACCCAAAAAGTTTAAAGGTTGGGTGTTGGGGAACTAAGCTATAATGCCCTGTGAAACTGTATGGAAGATCCTTGTAAGCCGCTCCAAATACTCATGAAACCAATGAGACCCTATGAACTCGCAGGAAGGCCCTTCTGAGATTTCACCCGAAACGGTAAACCCTAAACTCCTAATTTAGGGGCCTTTTAGAATAAGGTGTTGGGGTATACTATACTTTGATTTTAATAAAGAACCCCCCTATATTGCTGATGTTTCAGCGGAGCTTCGCAAAGTTTCGATGGCACGGAACATCGGCTCGGCGAGGGGCACAGCCGGCAGGGCCATTTGAACTACCTTTCGCGTTCGAGTGGTTTGAGGGCTTCTCTACGAGTGTGGAGTGTGTCTTGTAGGAACTTTGTCGGGACTTAGGGCATTTACCAGCGTTGTGAAGGGTTTATATATATATATATATATGTACATATATACATACATACGTACTTGATTTGTATGGTTACAGAGGGTTGTAGCGGGCTGCAGCATGTATGCGTGTGCGCGCGCGCTCCTTTCAGTGATGGAACAGGCAGAGTTGTAGTTAGTTGGGTGTGCTTGAGTAAGCGTGGGCTTCGAGTTTCAAATCTTGGGCATCTGCCTCGATGATATGTACAAAGTACGTACCCGGCGAGTACACGGAACGTCGGTTTCTTTCATTCTAGATTCTGAACCTCGAAACCCTAAGCTCCAAACAATAGACCATAACATGATAGATTTAGGGTTCTCCGTCAAGTCGAAAAGTACGTTTCGGGGATTAGGCTTTTGGGGTTTAGGATTGAAGGATTTACAATTCCCACGCGCTGGCTCACAGAAAGATCTTTACAGATCGGGTGTTTGGGCTTGCATCAGCACCGGCTGCTCAGCTGGAGGGGTAAACAGCAACATCAAACGAAACTCATCAACTACCGAGCGGAGTCCACTCGGTAGTTTATGAATTTAGTTTGATGGTGCTGTTGACCCGCCTTACTGCTCTCATTGTTCTTATTATTGTTCTGGTGATGAGCGGACAATGTCGAGGTGGCCGTTCTAATCCATCCAATTTCAAAGCACAGTAGCGCTGAGAGACATGACAACCTGCCCTGACCTTCGGACGCATTAGCACGTTTCTCGGCATGCTCAATCCGAGCGATCGATATCATCGACTCCGGGTTGTGGATGGCTGTAATACTCAGCCATCAACCCAGAGAGCCCAATAACCCTTAATTAAGGAATGTAGCTTAAATCATACTACGAAGCCCCTTATAATTTAAGGTATATTCCTTAATTAAGGGGTATTGGGTTCTTTGGGAACAGTGCAGCATCCGTCGGAAGCAATGCTCCATCCCCCGTCGGAATCGCCTGAACCGGGCTTGGACCATCTGCGGGTTCTGTTTTCTGAGGCTCGGCCCCTGCCTGATTGGGTTTAGGGTTTAGGGTTTAGGGACCTTCCATGGGGCCACCCACGAAAGCAGCTGGAGCTAGGCGCGTGCTGAACAATCTCAGCACACCGCCAAGCGCCTTCGGGTGACGTTCAGCTCCTCTTGATCTATGGGATGAGGCCGTGCCAGCGCCCGGAAGAAAAACTCTCGCGCCACAGCCGCAGTTCCCTGCAGCATAGCCTTCAGGCCTGCCAGAGCCCGCTCATCGTCGCTGTGCTGAGTCATGTAAACCCTAAACCCAAAACCCTCACGCAGACTCTGGGCTTTGGGTTTAGGGTTTCGAGGTTTAGGATCACGGTTTCGGGTTTTTTGGTTCAGGGCTTTCGAGATTCGATCTTCGGACGTTTTTGTTTCAGGCTTCGGGTGTAATGTAAGGGCCTTCATAATCAGAATAGGGCCTGGGGGCCCATTTTACTGTACTAAAGAAGGGGCTACAAAGCTATAGCCCGAAACCCTCAGCCCTAAAACCCTAAAAAAGGTTACGAGTTCGTCCGACCCGTCTATTAGGGGTTGGGTGTGGGATTGAAGCTTAAGCTTTAGGGAGTGAGGAGCTTCGCTTCCCAAGGCCTCCCACCCAGCTATGAGGGCTTAAGGCCCTACCTTTAGCCCCACAGCGTACTTCTTTCAGGGAATGTATGTATGTACGTATGTATGTATGTATGTATGTATGTATGTATGTATGTATGTATGCATGTGACGGTGTATGATTTCAGAGGGACATGATGATGAGGCGGTACTAGCCCGAAGTATCTAGCATGTTTTCAGAGCAGGTCTCGCAGCCTAGACATGTCGTGTTTCTAGCGAGGTAGGACCAGGTTGAACCAAACAAAACTCGGTAAACTCGAAACCATAAGCCGTCAGCCCTAAACCCTAAGCTGCACACCCGAAACCGTAAACCCAACCTCGTTGTGCCGTCCGACCAAACCAGCGAAACCTATCTTTACTACCTTTTCGCAGACCCGAATCCGCAAGCCCCAACAACTTCTCAACTGATAGTACCGGGACCTTAAGCATCGGAATAGGGGTTTTATCTTGTAGGGTTTCATGGATTTGAAAAAGGACTTGTCAAGGACCTTTATTGTTAACATAGGGGTGTCGGGTATATTCTACCCGGATAATGTTGTGGTAGAGAACCCATCATGATAATCGGGCTTTGGTACATGTATTCTATTTCCTATAGCTATCTGGGGAGTAGACAGGAATGCTATTCATCAGACCCGTAAGAAGACACTGCACATCTACCGTAACATCTTTTGTCTGACGAGAACCTTTAACTCAAGCAGCTTAGACGTCAAACCCCAGCCCTGCTGAACCCCAACCCTTTCAGCTTGAAATTACTCTGCCTCCCCAGACATTGCTCAAGCTGACATAAAGCCCACCTAAGCCTCACCCAACCCTAATTAAAAGCCACCATGCGGGTCCTTGTACTTGGCTTCTTCGCCGATCTCCGAACCGAATGCGAAGAGGTCTCCAGATCTGGCGGTGTCCCCGGCATTCCCAAACCCTGACCCAACATAGGTTGCGTGAATCTCACATACCGGTAGATAGAGCGAGACAGGGAGGGACAGAGCGAGAGAGAGAGAGAGAGACAGAGAGAGAGGGTGAGAGGGAGAGAGAGAGAGAGAGAGAGAAAAAGACAAAGAGACAGAAAACAACAAATGCACACACACACACACACAAAAGAATCTAATGTACGTAATCGGTCGAGAGAGCGAGAGAGAGACAGAGAGAGAGAGAGAGAGGTTGTGTGTCGGTATTGGTGCAAGTTCAGGTCTGAAATGGGACAGCTGCCAGAGTCATTTCCTCACTTCACCAATATGGGATTTGCACACAATAAGGGGCCGCAAAGACAGACCTCAAACGACAGCATCCTTGATATGAAGACCCCCGAAGCCACGCAAATTCCTACAGAACCCAAAATCAAACAAGGTACCCTTCGTTTACAGGGAATCTTTAAAAATCTCTGAACCCCCAACCCCGTATTTACGAGTATGTGTATCTATATATATATATATATATACACGTATTCATTTATATCTATACATGCTAGGACGATTTTGAAAACTGTTTTGTCACACCCAAGTCTTCTGTGGGCTCGCATGATGGCGCGCATACAGGCGTCTTGTTCCTTTCATTCAATAAGGGTTTAGGATTTAGGGGTTTACGGGTTTAGGGTTAACAACTTAGTGTTTGGGATTAAAAGTTTGGGGTTTAGATTTCAGGGGTTCAGGTGTTCAGGGGCTTAGGGGTTTAAGGTTTAAGGTACCTTACGGGGTTACACAGGTCACTATAGGGCCAAGGGGTACTGTATATGGGACTAAAGGAACCGTCATAATCAATGAGACTAGGCAAATGTGAACAACATATGGTGCACATTTTTCAGGGATTATATCGGGATACTTCTACGAACTACTCCCACACCCATATTAGGGTGCTCTTCGAATTGGGGGCTTCGTTTTCGGAGGTTCATGTACGCCGGGTTTTGGGTACCAGGACGGGGGCCTAATCTTTGGCACCGCGGGCTGAGCACTGTGGGGAAATGACCATATAGGGTTTAGGGTTTAGGGTTTAGGAACACTACAGAAGAGGAGGCTGTAAGACTGTAAGAACCCGCGATGTTCAGCGGTTTTGTATGTTTCGGGTGGTTGTCTAATACTACTAGTCACGAGTTGAGGCTTCGACCTTTGTCTAAATCCCGCTCCCCAAGCCCAGAAGACGTAGAATCCTGAACTCTTAAACCCCAACCACCCCCTTCCTAAAAGAACTAAACCATGAACCCAAAGCCTACATCAAATTCTGGAAACATGCCTCCCCCTAGATCCTAAATCCCCAAACCTTAAACTCGAAAAAATGCCCACACACAGACCCCAAACCCTGCAAACCCTCATCCCAAAGACTCCCAGGAGACGATCATGGCGCCAACTCTAAATCCCCACACTCTAAACCCTAAACCCTAAACCCCTAAACCCTAAACCCTAAACCCCCAACCCCTAAACCCTAAACCCCCAACCCCTAAACCCTAAACCCCAAAACCCTCATCCCAAAGAAGCCTCCCAGGGTAGACGCAGTAGGCTTTTTGCCGGGGGGTGGCTAAGCAGATGGGTGGAGGCTGGTGGATGCCATCGGGCTTGCCTGAGCTACTTCTGGGTTTCTCGACCATTTCGCTTGAGCTTGGGCTTCAGGGCTTTTGCTCCTATCTATCTATCTATCTATCTATCTGTCTATCTATCTATCTATCTATATAAGTCTATATACAACTCCGCAGCTCTCTCCATCAGAATTCCAGTAAGGGCCCTTGACTAACATAGTTGGTGCTTTCTCGTGGGGATCCACGGAGACCCTGTCTCATGAGAAGCATTCTTTAAATCCTAAAGCCTAAACCCTAAAGCCTAAACCCTAAACCCTAAAGCCTAAACCCTACAGCCTAAACCCTAAAGCCTAAACCCTAAAGCCCAAACCCTAAAACCCTCCCTTCCTCCGGCCCACGCAACAGGACCGACCTGCAAACTTTGAAGCAGTACTTCCTGAAAAGCTGTTACTGCACTTAAGCCTGAACCTGGAATTAATTCGTTGAGCTTAAAGTGGTAAACCCCGAATCGACCCAAAAACACATTACTGACAATATGGACCCCTCCGACAGACAAGCTAATATAGGGGTCGGGATCATCAATCCTAGTATCCCCTTGTGGTCACAAACCCTAAAACCCGAAACTCTAAACCCTCAAACCCTTAAGCCCTAAACTCTAAACCCTTAAACCTTAAACCCTAAACCCTAAACCCTAAATCCGAAACCCTAAACCCCTGAACCCCTAAACCCCTGAACCCCTAAACCCCTGGAAGGCCCCTGAAGTAATACAGAATAGCCCGCATCCGACAGCTGTCAACCCGAGCCCGACCAAAGAGCAAGCGTAGGGTTCAGGGCTTTGGGGCATATAGTTTAGGGATTAGGGCTCTAGTTTAGGGCTTAGGGCTTTAGTTTAGGGATTAGGGCTTTAGTTTAGGGCTTAGGGCTTTAATTTAGGGATTAGGGCTTTAATTTAGGGTTAAGGCTTTAGTTTAGGGCTTCGGGGCCTTAGGGCTTTCATGTAGGGTTTAAAGTTTAGGGCTTAGGGGCTTGGGGCTTTAATTTAGGGCTTAGGGCTTAAGTTTAGGTTTTAGGGCTTTAGGGCTTTCGGGTTTGGGTTCGCGGCAAGGGTTCAGGGCTTCTGTTGAAATTGAGCCACACAAATGCTTAAGTCATTCCTAGTGGCAGCTCTTCGGGCAACCACCAAAGCCATATTTGGCAGCAACCTCCTTGACAGCTTCGCGGCTCCCTAAACCCTAAACCCTAAAACCCTAAACCGTAAACCCTTAAACCCTAAAACCCTAAACCCTAAACCCCGAAGCCCTGGGTTTGGGCCGTAAGGGGGCGGTGTAGGGTCAGACCCAGGCTCCGATATCCAGAACCCTACGCCCTAAACCCTAAACCATAAAACCCTATAAACGCTATAAAACCTATAAGCCCTATAAGCCCTAAAACCCCCAAAACCCTAAACCCTAAACCCTATAATCCTAAGGTCCTAGACCCTAAACCCTAAACCCTAAAACCCTAAAGCCCCAAACTCTAAACCCTCTAAGCTTCGGGTTTCCCCGGGTGATTGTGGTGTGAAAGGCTTGGCACGCACGGCACATGAATCGTGCTGAGCCAGCCCTAAGCCCTATGAATGCCCAAGGACTCAACAATAAGTAACTTAGTAGGGGTCCTCAATACAGTACCTGTCAATTACGATTTAACAGGCAACTTTTTTGATGAGGCCTGCTTAAATTGAATCCTGTCATACGGGAATCTTGGCTGCTTAACAACATGTATATGGTGTGTATAACAAATTGAGTATATATGTGTGGCACCCTATGAAACCCTGCCAACCCCTTACACCCAAAGCAACCTTACTAAACCCTAAACCCTAAAGCCCCAAACCCTAAAACCTTAAATTAAAGCCCTAAAACCCTATACCCTAAAACCCTAAGTTTGCTTGGGACTATCACAGAGTGTCGGGCTTCACAAAGGACTGGAGGACACTTCGGGGTTCAGGGCCTTGGGTTTCAGGGCCTGATGGAGGGGCGTTAATAATGGTTTGGGGGATATTTATACCACACTATACCTAAACCCCAAACCCTAAACCCTAAACCCTAAACCCTAAACCCTAAACCCTAAACCCTAAACCCTATAATAAGGAACCCCCAAAATTAGGGCTCTAGGGATGGTTTTAGGGGCTTTTTTAGGGTTTAGGGTTTCAGGGCCTATAGGGCTCTAGGGGTTTAGGGCTTAGGGTTTTAGGGTTTAGGGTTTCAGGGTTTAGGGTTCTACGGTTTAGGGTTTAGGATTTAGGGTTTTAGGGCTCAGGGTTTTTGGGCTTTAGGGTTTAGGGTTTTAGGGTTTAGGGGTTTAGGGTTAGGGGTTTCAGGGCTTAGGGATCCAGGGTTCAGGATGCTTTAGGGTTTAGGCTTGAGGGTTTTAGGGTTTCGGGTCTACGGATTTAGGGTGTTAGGGCTCAGTAGGTTTCGAGACATATCCACAAAACCTCGGGCTTTGGGGATAGGTTTCTTATTTAGAGTTCAAAGTTTGAGGTTAAGCCTAGGGCATAGGCGTATAGCCGACTACCGGTGAAGGATCAAGCCTATCATTGGTTCATGCTGTGGGTTCACAGCACGGTGCTGTGAACTCATGTCCTTCAAAGTCAGAATAGGTTTAGGGTTTAGGGTGTTGGCTCATGTTATCGTAGAGCTCCCACAATGAACGTCCAGGAATAGTATTACTAATTAATAATTCCTACCCCCTATATCGCGCCACTCAACAACCTAGCTAGCCGAACTACGCGTAGGCCTCGAAATCACGCTGCTTCGAAGGGCCCTTCTAATCATGAAGTATTCTTCCCGTTTGCTTGCTTCTTACAAGGGGGGGGTCCTTTTTGGGTGTTCTTGCTTTCACGGTCTGTAGCGCATCCCCTGCTGTTTGAAACTCCTACTTCTGTCGGAAATCTCCATCTGCGGCGTGCCCCGACTGCCGACAAACCGCCGCTGATCCCAAACTCCCAGCCCTCAAGCCCAAAACCCTAAACCCTAAACCTGAACCCTAAACCCTAAACCCTAAAACCCTGAACCCTAAACCCTATACCCTAAACCCTAAACTCTGAACACTGGACCCTGAACCTCAAAGCCCCAAGCTCTAAACCTCATAAGCCCTCAGTCACCAAGCCCGAAACCCTGAAATCCCAAAATACTGCAAGCCCCGAACTCCTTGACCCTTTACAAACTGGAGCCGTAAATCGGGGAAGGCCCCTGCACCCGGAAACCCTGAAAGCCTCTAACTCCCTACCCTTGAAGACCCACAAAACCGCATCACAGCCTTACAGAGCCGTACGCACCGCGAAAAAAAACATGGTAAAGCCCTTATAGTACAAGCCCGAAAGTTGGAAACCCAGTAGCCTCAATCCTTAATCCTTAAGAGTAATGTATAGGGAATCCCAGCACTAATTGTCCTTAGTCGGGTTTCCAACTTTGTGGAGTTTGCTCTAGATTGAAAAACAACTCCAAACGCGCTGAAACTCAGCTCTTCCGTTCGAATGCAAGGCTCCTTGGCGATCTCTTTTGAAATCCGTGCCACCAACCTCGTTCGGGCTTGTCCAGGGTTGGGGTTCATATAAAACAAAGCAAGGAGCCTTAATGATTAGAATAGGGTTTTGGCGAACATTATACTATACTTTTTTGGCGAACATTATACTATACTTTTTTGCGAACATTATAATTACTATACTTTCATTTATTGTAAAGGAGCCCCAAAGAACAGTACTAGTAATTATCCCAGCCTCGCGCAGCAGGAACAGCCTCTTTTGGGGGGCTTGGAATCCTCCGCGCCCTTGGAACCAAAACAACACGAATACTTTTAATAACCCCTTGGTAAGAACGTTAAAATTTCGTAAGAGCCCTAGATGGATTAAGGGTTTAGGATTCAGGGGACTTTTTGTGGGTGTGGGCTTTGCTTCCTCCCTAGGTCAGCAGTAAGGCTTGCAGACGACGGCGACATGGTGAGCGTCCTCGCAAATTTTGTCAGCTCGAACTCTGCATAGTTCTGGAAGTCTCCGGTTAAGGGTTTAGGGGTTTAGGGTTTAGGGTTTCATACAGAGCTTTAGTCTGTAGCCTGCTTAATGAATAGCTGTAGAGCGCTTTATAGATCGTGCTTCTCGGAACTTCCGGGGCCCAGGCCGCAGCTACAGAGCATCAAGAAACAGAGTCTTCAGAGACAAGTTCCTTTGTTTGCATCGCCAGAAGATTACGTCGCTGTTATTCTTCTCGTTATTCTAATACGCTCGGTCTGGTCCAAATCGTGATGCGCTCGAAGAGCGGTAACTCAGAACACACCTCACTCTCCAAATGCCGAAACTTGGGAGTTTCCGAAAATTAGGGTACCTTATTTTGGGGTCCTTATAATAGGGATCCAACTACTTAGGGTGCTATATTAGGGTCCCCTATTTTCGGAAACCCCCAAATGCCGAAACTTGCATAACTCGCAAGGTCAGCGCGAAGTTCAGTCACTGCTCCCTGAGCCGTGCTATCACGTTAACATAGGAGCCATAACAATTACAACAGGGTTTGGGCAATATAATACTATAACCAATACACACATATATATATATATATACCTACGAGGAACCCCACAGTAGTTTTGGAAACTGTTTCAGCTATTGTAACTCGCTCTTTGCGAAGAGTTCTAGCTGCACCTGCCCTGAACATGGGCAGTTCTCTAAAATAGGGTCCCTTTCAGGGTCCTTTTTATAAGGGTGCCGTACTACATTTAGGACCGCAAAAGGAACCCTAATTTAGAGAACTACCCACATGGGTCGTTGTCAAAATTATGGTCCCTTTTTGGGTCCTTATTATAATACGGCACCTATTATTTAGGGGACCCCAAAAGGGACCCTAATTTAGAGAACTACCCACATGAATTGCATGCTCGTCGCTTTACCACGGCCGCAATCCTCGGCTGGTTCGCAGGGGCAGTACTCTAAATTAGGGCCCTTTTAGGATTCACAGGCATTGTTTCGGCCAAACGCTGAACCGAGAACACAGTATTGCTACTGCGACTATGACGATATTTGGTTAGTATTCTGACATTGCTACTGCGACTATGACAAAAATTGGGGTAGTATTCTGACTACTCCTCCGGCGAATCTTCATCTTATTACTTTTGTGCCGAAGAGGTTCGACCAGATTAGTTTAGGGGTTTAGGGTTTAGGGTTTAGGGTTTAGGGTTTAGGGTGTAGGGTTTAGGGTTTAGGGTTTAGGGTTCAGGGTTTAGGGTTTAGGGTGCGTCAATTCGTCTTGCTAGCTAGTAGACAATATGCCACTGTCTACTATAGGGGCCTTAATAATTGGAATAGGGTTTTGGGGTCCTTTGTAGTATAGTTACAACAAGGAACCCCCCCAAAATAATATGGGTAATTATTGAGGCCCCCTAAAAAATTTTAGCAGAGCTGCATCCTGACATTAGCGCTCTGACAAACCCACGAACATCGCACTGGGAGAAGTGGAATGAGTACATATTCCAGCATCGGCAAAGGCAGAAATCCCTTTGTAATGGGATAGTCCATTCGCGACATGAAGGATTCAAACGAAGTGTTTCTTTGCCCTTTGCATGAAAGGCTTGGGTACATACTCTGGACTAGACTAGATACCGCCTTCTCCCGCTCCTTTCCCAGGGATACCGAAAGACAATGCCATTGGAGGAATATCGCCTTATTGCTATACCTTGTAATAAATCAAGGTAAGAAGGCGTCTGCAGTGTAAAACCTAATTCGTCAAAGAAGGGTACTGGGCTCTATGCAAGACACGAAGCACTCCAAAAACTACGTCCCAACCGAAACCCCTACATGGGGCTTCCTGAAGTAGCATATCCTAGTATTGCAGGGTTTAGGGTTTAGGGTCTATGATCTTCTCCTGCATAGGTCCTACATCAAAATTTGCACCACATCATAGGCAGATCTCGCGTTAAGCCGTACAGCTCCACAAACCCAACGCCCTGAAACCCCAAAGCCGTCAAGCCCAAACCAATAAACCGCCAACACAACCTTCAACAAAACACCTAACCCAACACGCGCACACAAATCCCCTAACATTCCCGCAGCAGAACCTTCCCCCAACACTTAAACTGCCGTTCCAGGCACCTAAACCCCGAACCCTAAACCCTCAACCCCTCAGCCCTGAACCCCTAAGCCTAAACTCCCGCTCCGGGGCTCTTCTCCTGCTTCGTGACTGGGACGGGGTCCGGAGGCTCTTCCTTCTCCATCACTGGGACCTTCTGAACGAAGTTTAGGGTGGGACCTCCGGTTCGAAGTTTGGGGTGTCGGTTACAGCGTTTAGGGCTTAATTAGGGGTCTACCTTAAGAACCTAAAACCTACTTTTTTGTAGGTTCTTAATGTAAACCCTAATATGGGATTTATAGGGACTCTACAAAAAAGTAGGTTTTGGGTTCTTAAGGTAGGGATTCGGTTGTAGTTTGCAGTGCCTGTAGGGAGCACATTCCGGTTCGCCGGCTCTGGCTCCCCTGTCCCTACGCCTGGTTTTGCCCCAGTCCCTGGTTTAGGGTTTAGGGTTTAGGGATTAGGGTTTAGGGACTGCCCCTCCTCCTTTGCTCCACTCTGCCCTTCACCCCTGCCCTCCCCTGTTCGCCGTCCTCTTTGCCTTGGAACCTGGCCCTGCGAAAGAAACCATCGACGGCGCACGTCGGCAGTGCCCTTAAAGATCTTGTAAAGGCCGTTCGAAACAGGGCACAACCTCTAACATACAGGGTTTGGGTTATAGGGCCCAAGGAGTGGGATTTGGGCTTTGGGCTACTGAGCGGTTACTGTCGTCCAACGTATTGATAAGGCCTGGGATACTAAACCTTGAACCAAAAGCCCATTTACCCAACGACAAAGTACCTAAAACCCCACGGTGGTACAGGGGTCTGGGGGATTGAGGGTTTCAGGATGTGGTGCGACAAGGATTATAAGGCATGGCTAAAGGTTTACGCCGAAATCCCAAGTCCCTGAACCACCAAAAACCCTAAACCCAAAACCCAAATCCCTAAACCCTTAAGCACCCAAAAACCCTAAACCCAAAACCGGCGCCTCTCAACGGCCCAAAGCCCGCAGCCCCTCAGTCCCCCTCTAGGCATGTCAATAGACTGCACTTGTAACTTCCCTCCAGGAAATCCGCAACACATGTTTCAAGCTTTAAGATTCCGGGTGTACTGGCATGCTGGATTTGGGGTTTGTCCAATTTGAACATAAAAGGCACATTATTGACTGATGCTCCTTTAAAATCGGATTCCGGAATCTTTGCGGGTCCCATGGACAGTCATATTGCTAGTCTGACCAAGCTTCCCCCCCGGCCTTTAGGTTTCATTGCATCCGTTTGATATCTTTTTAAAGCAAGGATTGTGGGACACAGAATAGTAAGGCTACCATTCGGTCTCGCAATAGCCCTACCTAAACACTATAAACCATAAACTTTACACCAAACGCGACCCCAAACCTTGATCTCAAACCGAAACCCCCCACTATTCCTTTGCTCGGTCCAAGCTGCTGGTTTTCGGGAAAGCGCTTCGCACTTCGCGCTCATGTCTCCAGTGAAGAAGCTCTCCTGAAGCCAGTGCTGGCAGGGCTTAAGGCCTGGCTTAGGGCTTAGGACTTAGGGTTTAGGGTTTAGGGTTTAGGGTTTAGGCCGTGAAAACTTGAAGGTTCCTCCCGGAAAGCAAGCCAATGGAGCATCAGCTCATCACCGCCGCGGACTCACCGTCTCCTCCGCGCCCGCTTCCAAAGTCTAACGAAGGTCATGTGTTGTCTTGAAGTCTCGTTCAGCTAACACTTTGGCCACAGTCTCCGGCAAGGCGACTTTGGAGAGCCGACTCGTGAATCTGGTCTCGCAATCCGTGAATTCCGCAGCTATAAAGCAAGACGATCAATCGAACACACAGACAGACAGACAGACA
>CAJNDV010033886.1:115512-129277 GCA_905221635.1 Symbiodinium sp. CCMP2456
TTTAGGGGTTTAGGGTTAAGTGGTTTTGGGTTTAGGGGTTTAGGGGCTTAGGGTTTAGGTTTTAAGGGTTTAGGGTTTAGCGACAAACCTACTGTATCGATTGAAGCACCGATTTGCTAAAGTCCCATGCTAGGCGTCGATTTCCAACAGCAGCCCCAACATCTAGATAAAAACCCATAATTACTTGCCCAAGCCTGTACCTACTGCAGCCCCTGATAGAACCACCCATAGAACCCTTCCAGGCATCCTTATAGGAACCCTCAAACCTCTGATAGAACCACCTGTAAACCCTTCGAGCATCCTTATAGGAAGCCTCAAACCCCTGATAGAACTGCCTATAGAACCCTTCCAGGCATCCTTATAGGAACCCTCAAACCTCTAATAGAACCGCCTATAGAACCAGGAATCCATATAAGCTGGCCGAGGTGATCGCGCATCGTGAGCACGAGGACTCCTTCCACGAGATGATCGGACGCTTAGCAGCGTAAGGATTTAAGGGTTTAGGCTATGGGGTTTAAAGGTTTCAAAGGTTAACGGTTTACGGGCGCAGGGCTTCGGGACCCCTTTTCATGCGGGCCGCGGAGTTTGGGACTCAGTAGGCGCATGTGGCCGCACAGGGAAAAGAGGCAGCTTGGCGATAAATGTGGATTGAGACGGTGCAAATAACGATGTGTGTAAGAAGTTGCGATACGCCACGATGCACCTCTTCATAGCAAAATTTATTTTCGCGCACGCATATCTCGACGCTCATCAGGTATGTGTACTTATTTCTTCATATGCCAGTCTATACAAGTATGCTTCTATCGAAGTGTAAAGATATCAACCTGGCTACAAGTAATTTTGCATATCTCGACGGCTAGCTGCATCGATCGATAGATAGATGCATACATAGTAGCATGTACATCTTACATATGTACATATATGTATATATAGGTATATGTACACATATTCACAAAGAGTTCACATTGCTGTTGTCTAGCTACATATACGTTCAAGTTGCAGGTGCAACATGTGAATCTTTCTTCTCGCTCTCTGCCTCGCCCTGGCCATGCGGCTACCTTGGGTATTACTATTACACTGGTGAGGTTAGTTGTCTAAAAAGGCCCCTTTTTAGGAATCCATAGTACTACAGCACCCTTACAAAAAGGACCCTAAAAGGGACCCTAATTTAAACAAACTACCCATGTGACAGTTGGCAAACTTCCTGGTTACTGCCCATAAGCAAGTTACCCTGGAGGTCGGAATAACGAGTGTTGCCATTTCTTTGAGCTTCTTATTGTATCTGAGTTATACAATACCAAAGCCTCATTCAGATTAATAAGGCCCCTGTCCTATCAGATTCTCAAGTTTGCAGTCAATGGTGCTAGCGCTAGCCCTGAACCCGAAACATAAATAAAACCAATCCGAAAATGGTTATACGGTTGACGATGCGACAACTCGAGAGACATGGCCGAGCTCCGCACATCCTTCCCACCGCTGGAAAGCATAGGCACTCCAGGTTTTTTAGGGCTTGGGGTTTAGGGTTTGGGGTCTTAGGGTCACAGGGTTTCAGGGTTTAGGAAGCTATTTTGTCACTCGCATGTGACATTGCCGCGAGCCGAACTGTAAACCCGGAACATCTCGAACTGGATGTGATCTCCTGGCATCGAGTTGCCAATGGATGAAATTTGCAAAAGTATCTTGTGTCCGCGGAAATACCATTACAAGCTTAGGGGTTAGGGTACTACTGCATCAGTCCCCAATCAACGAGTGTGCGCACACTGCTCTGAGCCAAGAAGCGAGCTTCGTTCTGGACATCCACTAACGAAGGAGCCCAAACCAGCTGAACAGGCTTGGGAGGGTCTACTTGTCATCCTACCCTAAACCCTAAACCCTAAACCCTAAACCCTAAACCCTAAACCCTAAACCCTAAACCCTAAATCCTGAGCCGCGAAACCTCAATACGCAATGCCACTACTAGTTCCCAGACCTTTCGAGAGTCTAGGGTTTAAGGTTTCCTACTTTAAGGGCTCATGAAATATTTGCCAATTTAAAGCCCACCGAGGAAGAAGCTCGACAAGGACAATTTCCACACATCGAGAGTTTAGGGTTTAGGGTTCAGGGTTTAGGGTTTAGCGTTTAGGGTTCAGCGTGATAGTGATGGCAACACTACAAATACTACTTCTGCTGCTGCTGCTGAAGCTCCAGCCCCCTCCACCTGCCCCTCCTGCACCCCCTCCCCTTTCGGCTCCTACTGCCCACAACTGGGCAGTTCTCTAAATTAGGATCCCTTTTAGGATCCTTTTTAAGGGTGCCGTACTATATTGGGAACCTATAATGGGACCCTAATTTAGAGAACTGCCCAAATGCTGCTGTTGCTATAGTACAGCTGCTGCTATTCCCGACCCGACGAAGACCGGCTTTCTTTGACTACTGGTGATACCAGCCGGATGTTGTGTTGGCGTGAAGGGTGGAGGACTGACAACGGCTCAGGGTTTTGCTTATTTTCTGGCGAAATGCCATGTCCCTCCGATGCAGCGAATAAACCACGCAGTGGCCGCCATCGCTGTTTGGAGTTTGCCGCGCAGCTTCTTCCGGGGTGGCAATGCTTTGCGGTGCAAGCTAAATCCCTGAACCCCACCGCATAGCTTTCAGAGTGGAGCAGGGTTTGGGTTCAAAGAGGGAACTTCCATCTTAAAGCCGTAACACCGGGCTGTGCAAACCATGTATGAAAAGTCCGTCCACTATGAAAACCGTTGAGAAGCAAGAGTAGGGGAACTCCAACAAAAGCTCCGTTAGAGCCTAGTCTTTAGGGCTCAGGGTTTAGAGTGGAATTGTGTAGAGCCCAACAAGTACCTTTGCATTAGCATTATTTCTTAAATCACCATGCGACTCCTCATAGACTTCAATTCAAGGAAAATTCCGTAGTTCCCAAGTAGCCCCTGAAAAGGGAATCGATTGATTTATCTGATTGTCTCACTGTACAGTGAAATCCGCAAAATGGAACTGGTACTATCTGGGAACGTAGATTCCTTCATGATGAGCACATGGATCCTCAACCATATACTACACTAAGCCAAAGAGCCCTAACCCCCATTCGGCCGGACAAATCAGCTAAATCGGAGCTCCGGCAAATTCAGGAACCAAATAAGCAGAGGTCCTTCAGGGTTTAGGTTTGGGTTTAGGGGTACTACAAATATTTTTGGGCTACAGCGGCTATAAGGGGATACTATCACCAATCAACTAATCCAACCCCTCGATTGGACCCTTAATAGTGGGATCCTCATAAAAGGGACGCCCAAGGTACCCCTAGGTTTAAGGACAACTCAGAGGTTTAAGCGTTTGAACCCTAAGCCGTGAATCTAATGGTTTAGTTTTCTAGGTGTCGAGTCAAACGTTACTGTTCTATGGCCAACCAACAAACGGATTAAGAACTATCCGAATCGGACCCTAGCATGTGAACCAGGAGATAGGACCCTAAACCCTAGCCCTAACCACAAGCCACGCGAGGAACCCCACCCCTCTAAAACCCCAAAGCCCAAATGCACTTCAAGGAACCCTATGATAGAACCCTTATAGGACCCCTTAGAGGAATCCAATTATAGAACCCCAACTTACTTGTCCAGTATCCTACAGGCTGGGGATTTTACAGTAGTGTTAGCACCCCCGAAAAGGTAACTAGGCTTAGAGGAACCCAAAGAGCCCAATACCTCTTGATTCAGGATTAAAATCATAAGGCGCTTCATATTATGATGTTTAGGGTTTAGAGTTTAGGGGCTTAGGGTTTAGGCTTTGAGGGGGTTTAGGGTTTAGGGTTTGAGGTACGCTCGATTCTGTATTTATGGGGTGTTGGGCTCTCTGGGAACCCTACTTGGAGGGTCGGGGGACTTAGTAAGTAGATACTAAGTAGCTCAGTTATAAGTACCCTGAAAGGGATCCTAAATGGAGTTATATGAGACTTCTAAGTCTAGAAAATAACCAGTTACTACCCTAAACCCTAAACCCTAAACCCTAAACCCTAAACCCTAAACCCCTGACCCTCCAAGTACCATCTTCCAGACCCAGGGTGAAGGCGAGAAGCTTCCATATACCCCCCTGAGAACCGCACGGCAGATGCAAGGCTCAAGCGGCGATGCACCATGAAAGACGACTTCAACGCAAACAGGAGCCTCCCAAAATGCTCGGGTGATAGTAATGTTGGAGCCTGGATATTTAGAATAGGGCTTCGGGCTCCTCTAGACTCTAGAGTATTCATAGGAAGCTCTAGGGAATAATGGTGGTGGTTATTTAGGCCCCGACATTAGTTCATACTCGTCATGACTGATCGCTGCTGATCCATGGGATTTCTGGCCCTGCTTTGGCATGCAGGGTCCCGCCTGGTTTTTTGTGAGACTCCCCTATTCCTAAGCTGTCTTCCAACAGCTCCATGGGTCACGTCAGCAAGAAAAGCGGCCGACAGAGAGACGAGGGTCTCCCGATCGGCTCTGAGCCACATGCGATAGTCCGGACGGCGCTCCACACTGTCTACAGACCGTCGATGCAGCCGTTTTCAAGCTGCGTGCCTGGGCGCTTCCTGTGCGAGTGTCCCCCGGTATGCTCGGAGATGCTGTATACAACGCAGGGAGGAAGCGAGGTAATGAATCGAAGGCAAGAAACGAGGTTGTCAGGCACCCCCGGTCGGGAATGCCACTGTGCATGTCCAAAGTGACTGCACGGGTGAGCATGCAGCCTACTTTGCAAACCACAACAGCTCGGAGAGACACACCAAAGCATTTAGTGCATCGCTCAGCAATGTCAGCAAGGGTCACCCTATGCTGAAGGTCCCAGCTCTTTGAAAAAGGCATGGGCTTTCGCTTCTGGCTTCCCCTTTGCGCATCGGGAAAAGACTGCACAACGTTTCAATCAGCAGAGGAGCACGTAGCTGCGCACTGTCTGAGACACCATGGGCTCCACACACAACAACCACAGCTCCATAGTTTGAGGTGCTATTGCTCTTATCCCTGGATCTGAGATTCCGGTGATGCATTTATTGCGTGGAGTTTTGGTCTAAGCGATTCTGCGGATTCTGCAAGTCTCGCGCATGGGCGGGCTTTCACACCTATGGATGATGGCAAGCGCACTACCGACAGACGGGCTGCATTCAGCCTTCCAGTGGCTGCAGTCTCTGCAAGCACTTACGCTGCAAACGAAGAAAAGAAGAACAACAAAACTGACAATGCAACCCTTTGTAAGATCGTGGCAATACGTCATCGGTGAGTCGTCAGACATGCCGACATACCCATGTTTGACTTCTAATTCTAGAGCGCTACCTTCGACTGTGTAGCCCTGAGTACGCAGACCAATGCCCCAAGATCCTAAACCCTAAAATGGGCAGCACACCACCGTGCGCCCCCCAAATCAGGTCTCGGTACAATGTTCGCTTACTAGGAGAGTTCTTTCAGACTCAACCCAACCAGACGAGAAGGCCACGTAGCCGCAGAATCTCAAGACAATCCTGGCGGCTAAGGGTTTAGGGCTTAGGGTTTAGGGTTTAGGGCTACAGTTAAGTGCACAACCTGGCCGGCATGAGCTTTGGATGGTCTTCCGTTGAAGTCCGGCAAGGGATGCGCCACTGACAGACTGAAACTGATGATGGGAAGAAGCTGGGTTGAGCTTTCAACACTGGAGACGAAGATACGGCTTAGGGTTTTTAAGTCTTTAGGGTTTAGGGTGTAGGTAGGGTTTAGGGTTTAGGGTCTACGGTTTAGGGCTTAGGGGTTGACAACATGTCCACCGATTCCAAGCATCCCCTCCAACAAGACAAGCCAAACCTTGCCCCAAACCCTATAAACCCTATAAACCCTAAACCCTAAACCCTAAACCCTAAACCCTGAACCCTAAAGAAACCGGAGAGTGCGACACAGTCGCGACTCAAGGTTTCTGGTTGTAGGATCAAGTCAGCTGCCCTTGAAACTAAACCCAAAGTCATGGGCCGTACCTTAAGGACAAGAAGAGCCCTAAAAGAGTTTAGGGGTCATATACCATATAGGGATTCATAGTATAAGGGAATAGGGCCCCTACTTTTAAAGTTCTTTTCGTCCCCAAGGTAAACCCTAATGCCCGAATGCTGCGAACGCTCAACCCAAACTCGGGGGCAAATCATGAACCCCTTACAATACTGTTGATGATAGAAATCCTGCATTAACTTATGGACACTAAACTATGGGAATTATGGCTAAACCCTAAACCCCTAAACCCTAAACCCTAAACCCTAAACCCTACTATGGGTAATGCAGTTTATATCATCAACCGTATGAATGCCTCAGTTCACCGGGCCAGCGATCTCCAGTCTTGTTCTTCGTCAGTACAGTTGTTAGGGTTTAGGGTTTAGTTTTTTTTAGTGGGCCCTTAGGGTTTAGGGTTTAGGTTTTAGGTGTTTTTTTTTTTAAGGGCCCTTAGGGTTTAGGGTTTAGGTTTTAGAGGTGCTGCCCATCACCATAAGCCCACCCCCCAAACCCAAAGCGCTTAGGGCATCAAAACCTGGGGAACTCTGATCCCCGAAGCACTCAAATCCAAAATCCCCACAAGCCCCGAAACCCTGAATGTCGAAGCGCTAACCCAAAGCTTCTGAACTTGAACTGAACCGGGCTAAGCGATTTAGTGGGCTGAGGGCTTAGGGTCTACCCTAGACCCTAAACCCGAAACCCTGAACCCTAAACCCCTAAACCTTAAACCCCTAAACCCTAAACCCCTAAACCCTGAACCCTAAACCCTAAACCCCTAAGTTTAAGCAAACCCTAAACCCTAAACCCCCAAGTACCCGAAAGCGGAAAGTGTCAAAGCTCTCCCCAGAGGCAGCCATGCACCAGGTTGGTAAGACCCAGCCATCGAAGAAGCAGGGTTTAGGGGTTTAGGGTTTAGGGTGATGATGTAAATCCTGCCTGAACTTAAGGGCCCTAAACTATGGGAATTGTGGTATTATTATGGGTAATTCAGGATTTATACCAGCAACCCTAAACCCTAAACCCCAAACCTTCAACCGTATCACTTGCACTGCTCTGGCAACTCGAGGTTTTTGGGTTTAGGGATATGAGAACGGTCCTGGCCGGGATGGTTGTTAGGGTTTAGGGTTTGGTAGGGTTTTGGGGGTTTGAATGAAGGCTAAGGGTTCAGGAGGTTGATATTAATGTAGGGGCCTAAACAGTTACCAATACTATTTTGGCGGCTCCATGTTAGAAGTATAAATATAATATATCCCAAAACCCTATTGAAATCTTTAAGGCCCCTACATTAAAGATAATGAGGAGCACAGGCATGTTAGGAAAGCGATGCACGGTGGCCCATCAATACATTGAAGCCCGGGACCCCAATCTTCTATCTACCTACAACTACTCCCAAAACCCCTACTATAAACTATGACGGGCCTAAAATAACTCTTGATGTTCGGGAGGGGATTAACTTTTTTATGATGATAGCGGGAAGGGATGACCTAGTTACCAAGTTATATGTATGAGTGTTAGTCCTCGGCCGCACTCGAAAACAGCTGAATCTTAACTCTCAAAACTCCGAACAACAAGCGTTCGTGCATGCAGCCTCTCATCTCACACATCGCCGCGGCTCTGCCTGGCTGTCGGCTGAGCTTTCCAGTTCCACAAACAAGTTCGCAAGATTGCTGCTTCCCTTATGGTCATGGACCATAAAATAATTACGGTATCAATTGCCCAGTGTCGGTCTGAAGACATACTGCTGCTTCTGCAATTGATTATCGCTTGCTCCATCTCAGCGATCGGGGCTCCAAATGCGGGCGTAGCTGTTACTGTGGGCAGAGCTGGCGGTTCTGACGTCGCGTCGCGGTGTTAAAAACGCTGGCAGATGGCAGGAACCTCAAGCGCTACTTTCAACACTCATCACAACCATCATCAGCATCATCGCCACAGGCATCTGGGCAGCACATCATCAACATAAGCAGCATCGGCAGCATCCTCATTGTCGCCGCCATCATCAGGTTCTTTGGCACATCTGCAGCAATCCGAACGGTACTAAAAACCAATTTCGAATCCTTCAACAACGCAGCCCCTAAACCCAGACCCCAAACGCTACACTCTAAACCCGAAGCCCTCATAAAACCCTTGTAAAAATTGTAAAACCCTTCCTAAACTCCCAAAAAAACACAACTCCCTCATACAACCCTTGTAAAACCCTTACTAAGCTCAAAGCAAAAAACGAAGCCCCCCAAAGCTCATGAAGTCAGACCTGGGCTTGCGAGGGCGTCCGGCAGGACGGGTGCGGCGATTCTGGGCGACGGACTTCTTCCACGTGCAGAGGTGGCAATGGTCACCTGAGGCTTAGGGTTTAGGGCTTCGGGGTTCTAGGGTTTAGGGCTTAGGGCTTCTAGGATTGAGGTTTAGGGTTTAGGGTTTAGGGCTTCTAGGATTGAGGTTTAGGGTTTAGGGTTTAGGGTTCAGGGCCTCTGGGATTTAGAGTTAGGGTTTCGGGTTTCGGGCTTAGGGTGTAGGGCTTAGGGCTTCTATGGATTTAGGGTTTAGGGTCTCGGGCCTGTGGCTTGGGGTTTCGGGTCTAGGGATCACTGTTTAGGGTTTAGGGTTTAGGGATCACTGTTTAGGGTTTAGGGTTTAGGGTTTAGGGTTTAGGGATCACTGTTTAGGGTTTAGGGAACAGACTGAGAGACCCCCATAGGTCTTATTTCAGATCTGCTCTGAAAACTTCTTTTCAGGCAGAGTAAGGACTTCGTTGAAGGAGGAACCGTACCTTCGGGATACTGGAGAATCCCCAAGCCCCAAGCCCTAAAACACTAAACCCCCTAAACCCTTAAACCTTAAACCCTAGTCGAAAAAACTCAAAGCCCTAGTCCCGAAAACCCCTAGACCCTAAATTGATGTTCCCTGCTTCTCCCTACAAAAAGCCCACGCAAAACACCTATATAATTTCTTCTGAGTCCCTCCTAAACCGCTCATCCCTGCTCCAAAACGACATAAACTCCCAAATCACATTGAACAGAAACACAACACACGAACCGAACCCGAACTTCTTCAACCCTCCGTTTAATATAGGGGCCTTAATAATTAGAATGGGGATTTGGAGTATAGAATACTATAAATCTACGAAGGAACGCACCAAAATAATATATGAAATTATTTAGGCCCCTACATTAACCCTAAACCCCACCCTAAACCCCTAAACCCGTAAACTCCTAAACCCATAAACCCTAAACCCCTAAACCCTAAACCCTAAACCCTAAACCCCTAAATCCTAAAACAAACCCTAAACAAACCCTAAACCCCCAAACCCCCAAACCCCTAAACCCCTAAAGCCCTAAACCCTAAACCCCGAAATTAGGGTTTCGGGCTTACGTTTCAATTTGTCAGGTTCAGGGCGCAGGCTCCAGGTCTAGCAAAGCCCTTACTGCAGCAATGTGCAACTCCAATGACCCTAGACCCTAAACCCTAAACACCTAAACCCGAATATATATCTATATATATATACACACATTTGATATAGATTTTTTGCACACATCATAAACTTTAAACCCTAAACCCTCAACCCCTAAATCCTACATAAGTGTGCCCGAGCTTCAGTCGGCTCCATCCTTGCATCCCTTGCCCTTCGTGGCGTACTTGCCTTGGACAGATGCTAGCTGCTAGGTTTAGGGAGTTTAGGGTTTAAGGTTTAGGGGTTTGGGGTTTAGGGCTTAAGGTTTAGGGCTTGGGGGGTTGAGGGTTCAGGGGGTTTAGGGTTCAGGGGGTTTACAAGGGTTCAGGGATAGGGGTCAGACATGTTACCAATATTCTTCCTTAAGGTCCCTAATCATAAGTATGCTATAAGATACCCCGGCCCTACCCAAAGCCCCTGAAAGGGCTGTCTATAATGTAGATTGAAGTTGATGTGATGTTCAATCTTTATGGTGGAGAGGCGGTGTACAGTTTCCAGGTGCTTTTTTATGGAATTTTCCCTTGCTTGCAGGTTCTTCTCGGTCCCCCGCAAGGGCCACTTAGTTAGAAGAAGCCATGGTGCAGCACACTTCTGGGTGGTATGTGACGGATGCAAAAATCCAAGCTGGAAGATTCACGATTTCAGGTGCAGAAAAAACTCGCATCAAGAGTTTAGGGTTTAGGGTTTAGGGTCAAGTCTCATAATCTGATCGAGCTGCAAGCAGGGTTGCATGAGAAGGGATGTCCTGCCACGGAAGTCGGAAAGGGCAGAACGGGCTGTTGGAGAAGCGAGGTTTAGGCTAAGGGATTGATGCCCCTGGCGCAGTTTGATGTAATGCAGGGGCCGAAAAATAGTTGCCAATACTATGTTGGGGGTTCCTTATACTAATTATAGTCTAATGGGCCACAAAACCCTATTCTAACTATTATGGCCCCTTTATTACTTGCAAATTCCTTGAAAAACCCTAAACCCTAAAACCCTAAAGCCCTAAACCCTAAACCCTATAAGCCCTAAACCCTAAAAGCCCTAAAACCCTAAACCCTAAACCCTTTAAGCCCTAAACCCAAAGCCCTAAAGACCTAAACCCTTTAGGGACCCTAAAAGCCCAAAGCCCTAAACCCCCAGGTTGGAGGATCGGGAGCCTCCGGGCAGCTATAGATGCAACTTGTACTTGGAGGGTCGGGGGACTTAATAAGTAGGCAACAAGTGGAGGTATAAGTACCCTAAAAGGGCTCCTGATGGGGGTTAGGTAATAAGTAGAGTGATAAGTACCCCAAAAGGGCTCCTAATTAGCGGTAAGCAACAGGTAGAGGTATAAGTACCCTAAAAGGGCCCCTGATTGGGGTTAGGTGATAAGTAGAGTTATAAGTACCCTAGAAGGGCTCCTAATTGGGCTTAAGAGATCAGTAGAGATAGAAGTACCCTAAAAAGGCTCCCAATCGGGCTTGTGAGACTTATAAGTTTAGACATAACCAGTTACTAAGTCCCCTGGCCCTCGAAGTACGCATGTAAGAGACAGCTCTGCTCAACCGCCCCATCTAACCCTAAACCCTAAACCCTAAAGCGGACGTAGTGGCCCGGAACCTAAACTTCTACTCCACAAGCCTCTGTATAAAACCCTTACAAAAGCCATCAAAACCCGGGGAAAAACACATGAAGCTCCGTAAAACCATGCAGAACTTTAACTTCTATAAACCCCCCACCCCAAACTATAAACACTCTAAGCCCCACCCTAAATTCTACCTAGACCCCAAAGAACCTGCTTGTTTGAGGACTTATATGAGGGAACTTAGGAACTAGTTGGGGAAAAGACTGATAAGTATCATGACCCCAATTAGGATCCTTTTAGGGTATTTCTGATTCTACTTATTATCTACTTACTAAGTCCCCCGACCCTCCAAGTAAACACCAGAATCCCCCGAACAAATCCGCCTCCCTCCTTTGCCCAGCCTCGGGAACCGAAAGATGCGCACAAGGGATACCTCGGCTCTTCTCGAAGTAGGCAGTCGAAGGAATAGGGTTGGAGGTTTGAAGGTTTGGGGTTAAGGCTTTTGGGTTCTAGGTTTAGGATTTGGGCTTAAGACTGGGGGTTTAGGGTATTCAGGCCTAGAGCAAAGTTTTGGGTTTAGCGCTTGAGTTTTAGGATGTAATGTAGGAGCCTTGATAATCAGAATAGGGTTTTCGGGTGTTCCTTAATTATTGTAAATTATGGTATAATATACCCCCAAACTGTATTCTAATTATTAAGCCCCTATACTAGGTTTCAAGGTTTGGGGCTTAGGATTTCAGGTCGGCCTTTGCGTCAAGGGACTCTCTTTAGAGCTCTGTGGTTTCGCATAGGGGCATACACGGCTTCGATGGCCTTGAATAATTGTTATAGGGCTTTACGAAATTGCTTTAGAGTTCCCACAATGGAGCTTACTGCGCAAAGAGCAGATTGAAATCTAAGGTTTAGTGAAGACTGTACTGCTATACCACGCAAAAGACCGAACAACAAGACTGACCTCTGAACCCTCATGCCTATTTACAAGCTTAGGACGAGTAAGGCCCGAAGCCGTAGATTACACACAAACCCTGAAAACTACACTTCAGCAAGACATGAACGTTGCTTTCAATACCACCCTTAGGTGCAGTTCGACATCAACCTGAAACCCTGAGCCTCAAATCCTCCACCCTAGACACGGTTTAGGGTTTAGGGTTTAGGGTGAGCCCTAAACCCAAAACTTGCTCCCAAACCCTAAACCCTAAACCCTTGTTCCCAAACCCTCAGCAGGTTCAGGTGAAGCCCTACTTACTTCCCCAATAAGGCAGGGAAACAACAGGTTAAACTTCCAGGTGACTACTAAATTATAAGAACCCCAAAAAGTTTAAAACACGTCCGGTCATGAGCACGGTCCCCAGCGAAAGGCGTGAGACTGACTCTGTCGAATTAAGAGCTCAAAAATCTGGTGGGAAACAGCTTGGAAGTGTTCGGGGAGGGACGTGTGGGATACGATAGGAAATCTTAAGGATTCTGACGCGAGGGACAATAGTTTAAAGGTTGGGTGCTGGGGAACTAGCCTAAACCGTATACCCTAAACTCCAAACCTGAAACCCTAAACCCTAAACCCTAAACCCTGAACCCTAAACCCTAAACCCTGAACCCTAAACCCTAAACCCTGTTGGGGAACTAAGCCTAGGTGCAGCATAGCAGTTCCTTTTTGAGGCTCATATTCAGAACCCTATAAGGTAATCCCAAAAGGAACTACAATGGGGCCTATGGGTAAGCCTAGGTGCAGCGTCCCTATAGATGCCTTTAAAGGAACCCGATAGATCCCTTTGAAGGAACCCTATAGATCCCTTTAAAGGAACCCCTATAGATCCCTTTAAAGGAACTCCATAGATCCCTGTAAAGGAACCCCTATAGATTCCTTTGAAGGAAGCCTATAGATCCCTTGAAAGGAACCCTATAGATCCCTTTGCCCTATAAATCCTGTTGAAGGAACCCTATAGATCCCTTTAAAGGAACACCTATAGATCCCTTTGAAGGAAGCCTATAGATCCCTTGAAAGGAACCCTGTAGATCCCTTTAAAGGAACTCCATAGATCCCTGTAAAGGAACACCTATAGATCCCTTTGAAGGAAGCCTATAGATCCCTTGAAAGGAACCCTGTAGATCCCTTTAAAGGAACTCCATAGATCCCTGTAAAGGAACCCCTATAGATCCCTTTGAAGGAAGCCTATAGATCCCTTGAAAGGAACCCTGTAGATCCCTTTGAAGGAACCCTATAAATCCCTTTGAAGGAACCCTATAGACCCCTTTGAAGGAACCCTATAGATCGCTTTAAAGGAACCCTATAGATCCATTTCAAGGAACTTTATAGATCCCTTTAAAGGAACCCTGTTTTGCGGAACTAAGCCTAGGTGCAGCATGGTAGTTCCTTTTTGAGGTTCATATTCAGAATCCTAGAACCACTATGGGGCCTGTGGGTAGAGGCTAAGACCCGAAGCCATGGAGATCTTAAGGATCCTGCCCTAAACCCTAAACCCTAAACCCTAAACTCTAAACCCTAAACCCTAAACCCTAAACTGTAAACCCTAAACCCTAAACTCTAAACCCTAAACCCTAAACTCTTAGCCCAGGTGCAGCATGGGCTTCTGCTCCGAATCTGCAGGGGACTCCGGCTCGAGCTCGGCCGGCGACTCGGCCTTCGCATTTTGGGGTCTAGGGGCTTAGGGTTTAGGGTTTAGGGTTTGGGGTTTAGGGTTTGGGTTTAGGGGTTTAGGGTTTGGGGGTTTAGGGTTTAGGGTTTAGGATAGAGCCGTCTTCCGGAGGGGTTTAGGGGTTCAGAGGTTTAAGGTTTTGGGCTTAGGGGTT
>CAJNDV010033888.1:16059-32701 GCA_905221635.1 Symbiodinium sp. CCMP2456
GTGTGGTGTGGGGTGGGGTGGGGTGGTGTGGGGTGGGGTGGGGCCACAACGTTAGAGCCGAAACATTTCATTTTCGGCTCTAACGTTGCTGCTGTTGTTTTTGTTGTTGTGCTTGCTGTTTCTGCTGCTCCTGCTGCTGCCAGTTGTCGCAGTTTCAGTGGGGGGGTGGGGGGGTGGGTGGGATGGGCCAATGGCCACAAAGCACAAGAAAAGAAACACGACCGGTGCCCATGATGCTTGTGTACCGCATGCGCGCGCGCGTGCGCGCACCTGCTTTTCCTGGGGATGCTTGGGGGATTGTGCAAAATGCTAAATTCCGCGAACCTGAACACCACTATCACTTGAAGTTGTTATCTTAGCTTGGATTATCACTGATCACAGACTATCACTGATTAGCTAATCACTAACTTAACTCTACACCCTCAACCCCTAAGCCCTAAGACCCTAAGCGCCAAACCCCTAAACCGCTAGTTCATTACTTTATCTACTACTGCTGCTCATTGATCCGATCACTTACATACGCGGCGACATACAACCTTTGAAACATACAATATTAAAATTATGTTCAGACTGATTACTGCAGCAAGGGGGACGAATAATGTACAAATATTATATAATATATAAAATACAAACAAATATACAGTATACAGATATACAGTATACAGTATACATAAACACTAACTAACTTGCTTAACAGATACGTACTTTTATTCAGCGAGTATGAACACTGCACTTCGCACTTAGCACTTGCACTGCACTCCCTCTTCTGCAACAGTTCTGCAACTGTGTATAAAGCAAGCGCAAACATGAAGCATCGGCAATTTGCTTAATCCTGGCTGGGATAGTCCGTGTTCACCTCTGCCAGCCAGTCCATAAACGTAGAGACATTTGGGGGCCGCGTCAGGTACGGGTCTTGCAGCAAAGTAGTCAACACGTGAGCGATCATGTCCTGCCACGGCACAAAGATTTTTATTCGAGTGCGAAGCTACAACACACAAGTTGAAACGTCATGTCACTGCCAATCCCCAGCTGTCCATGGTTGCTTCCGTGTTCTCGGTCGCGCGGTCTTGAACATAGTCATAACTCTCTGTGCCAAAAAAAAACAGTCTTGCACGACTGAGCGGCACTCCATACATGGACGACCTCAGTCACTGACCACCAACACTCAGGCTCAGCACACACGTTTCTGATACCACATGGTGTTGGACACTGCATAGCATAAGCAAACTACAAGGACATGCAGCCAGATTGCCTGAGCAACAGGACTCGCAAGCAGTAGCCAGGAATGCTACTAAGTCCCACTTCCTCGCCACTGGCCAGAACTCCACGGAGAAGAAAATCTATTGGAGCCTCCAACATACGACGAGTTCAATGATGCTCACAGTAGGTGCAACCGGAGTGCGTGCGACTGCACTTGCAGATTCGCTCGGTCTCTTTGCTTCTCCCAGCATAACATCGGCAAAAAGAAACCAAGCTATCGACACTACTACATGCACTGGGCCTAGGACTGGGGCCCTCGGATGGCATAGGACTAATCTGCAGGGCTGGAGTGCGGCATGATACGGCTAAGCATGCTGTTGGGCTGGCTAGGCTAAGCTAACTTGACTGGACTGCTGTGCCAAGTAAGACCGAGGGCTAGCCTAGACGATCTGGCAACTACATGGCAAGACGTAAGACTATAGATTGCGTCGTCTTGCAAAGAACATGATGAAGCCGAAGGGATGCATCCTTCGTTTGCAAGGCATTGCACTGCCATGCGCGGGAGACTCAGAAGTAAGTCTCTGCAAAGCACTGGTTTCGAGTGCTTTGGTTAGATGAATTCACTCGGTGAAATCTAGAATCTAGACTGTATAAAGTAAATTGTGCAACGGCCAGAACCAGAGCTGAACTAGGACTCTTGACTACAGACTACAACATACTACAACTACAACTTGACTACAACTACAACTTTCCTCATTGAGTTCTAATCACCAAATCAAAGTCACCCAGACGAGCTCTGGCTAGCAGTCAACCTCCGCATAGCTTCCCTCAGAGCAGCTGCCTTGTCGCTCGTGTCATCAGACGCAACCAGATCCAGCTGGCCGCCCAACCAAGTAATGGACTGCTGCACAGTGTCGGAAGCTATCTGTCCTACGCATTCCGGGTGGACAGAGCGCTGCGGTCTACGATGATTGAACGCATGTTCCAGCCGAAAATCGCCCTTGTGAATCGGCTGGTCACAAACATAGCACTGCATGCGCCGCTTGGCGACAGCGCAGCCCATCAAACCAAGAACATCATGGAACCGGCTGCCGGCTCGAGCACCCGCTGGGGCCGTGGAAGTTGGTTGCTCTGCAACAATCGTACCTGGGCCAGCACTCGACTCTCTCGGGCGAATGGATGCAGCACCTTCCTCCCCGCCAGCATCATCTTGCTGATCCTGATGCTGGTTGCACAAACCTTTCGCAGTTGCAGCTATCTCGCGTGCCACAGATTCAGGCATATGTTCCGGCGCCAGAGGACTGGCATCGTGCGTGCTCATGGTTTGCAGCACAAAAGCGGCAGCCGAGGCTTCACCAACGTCACCAATGTCATCAAACAACACACCAGCCGCAGCCTCCTCTGCGCACTTGTCCGGGTCCAGTGAGGCTTCAGCAGAGGTCGCTGGAGGCTTCTGGCCTCTTCCGCTGGCGCGACCGGCGCAACCACGCCCAGACGCTCCTCTACCTCTGCCTCGAGCAGGCTGTGAGGGGCGGATGCCAAAAGGCAGGGACACTGATCCTTCAACATTCCTGCCAAGCTTCGGGGCGAAAGCTACGCCTGGGCCAACTTCGAAGCGCAAACGCTCTTGCCCAACCCTGAAATGGGAGGGTGCAGGGTAGCTCGCGATTGCATCGTAGGGAACAACACTGAACACGATGCGAAGGCTTTCCAAAGCCACTCTTTCTGATTTCGCCAGATTGCGGAAAACCCCGTGGAGAGTGTGTAGGACCCACGAATCCTCCAGCTGCATGGGTGTAACGACATCGGCAACATGCACATGCTGGACCAACTGACCCAACACATGTGACAGCGGTCTCTTGCTCACACAACCGAGAAGAAGCCACATCGGAGGCGGCCCAAAGGAACCGCTGGAAGACGCCTGTACTTTGAACAAGGTCATGGTCTGCAAGTTGTGCACCTCCAAACACCGCTGGAACTGCTGCACCATGATGGCAACCTGAGGGTAACACGCCTCATCCTTGCAGATGCCTGGGTGGGCCTCTGTGCAGCTGCAAAACATATGTGGCATGACCCTGGGATTGTCCTCCGGCGTTGGTAAGTAACCAAAAGAGCTCAACAGGGTGGAAGCCGGATCAACGTTTTGCACCAACGAAGGCCGCAAAGCAGCCACATGATTGAATATGCCCAGACCACTGTTCCAGACAGCGTGGGACGCCAGTGCTTGAAGTGACGTGTTCAGTTGCCCTTGTCCAAGCCGACGTTGCTGAGCTCGTGACAATCCAGCCGCCGACTCTGTTTCGGCATCGGCATCATCAGTGACATCGTTGATGACGTGAAGAGTCTTCTTCCGCTGAACAGTACGCTCGTGATCCTGTCGCGCTGCCTTCTCGTCGAAGACGGCACGATCCATAGGGCTCAGCGCGCCCCAATCGGCCATAATCTGTTTCTGCACAGCTTTGTACTCTGGTGTTCCTACACGAAGTTTCTTGCCACGCATCATTTCCTGCTGGAACACGTTGCACCCTGTGACTCGTCTGTTCTTCTTTGCAGCCTTCCAAGAGTTGGCCTTGCCACACAGCGACCTAGGCAACTAATGGTGGACACACGGAGCACACAAATTAAAATATATACCACGCCAGTGGCACCCTGAAGTGCCCCAAAACCCGAAGCCCAAACCCTACAGCCCTAGAAGCCTAGAATCCATAAAACTTGAAACCCGCCTTGAACCCTGGAGCCTCGAGCCTTATGACTTATGACCTTATGACTTATAACTTATAACTTATAAGTGGCCGCCTAAACTTGATTGCGAATCATTACATTCCGTCAAACTAAGCCAGAGTCATAATATCATAATATCGAATCATAATTCATAATTTTTTTAATTAAAGAATTTAATTTTAATTGTAATTACATTACGTGACGGTGGGGTGGGGTGGGGTGGGGTGGGGTGGGGTGGGGCCACAACGTTAGAGCCGAAACATTTCATTTTCGGCTCTAACGTTGCTGCTGTTGTTTTTGTTGTTGTGCTTGCTGTTTCTGCTGCTCATCTATAATTTATCCTGTATTTATATTTTGTTATAATTTATAATTTACTACATTGAAATAAAAAGGCCATGGCCATATCCCCCCAGCCAGCTGGCCACTACTCATCCAAGTCGCGCAAGGGTGCTGCGTCTGCCACTACATCTGCCATCCACCTTGCCTCTGGTGGTCCCCGGTAGTGTTCTAGAAACCACACGGCTCGAAAGAAGCTTTCCAGCGCGTCGCTTGGACTTACCCAAGGTTTCATCTTGAGCCGCTTGTTTCAATCTGTCATGCTCCAGACGGGTGGACATGACATATGTGTCCATTTGGAGACTGTCAGCAGTCTTGCCTGCGCGATGTGCCGTCGCCGCCTGCTGAGTGTTAGCGTGAAACTTCTCGACATTGACGGAAGAAGCTGGCATGTGGAGAAGAGCATCTTGGAGGAGATCCCGCAACTGATTGACGCCTGCGTCATTTTCTCCGTTGGCTGTGATCTGCAACGCAACCTGGCAGAGCGAGCAACCCAAACACGTCGTTGTTGCTTCATTCAAATCAGCACAGCATAAAACAGCTTGAGCAGCTTAAGTACTTACGTCAAGTCCACTTCGCAACCTTCACTTATTTAAACACACGTCTGCATTGATCGTTGTCCGCTGACTGAGTACTCCACTTGCACGAACGGGTCACCAATGCAACATACCGGCATCTTGGCCATTTGTATCAAGCACTCCTTGGCGTGGCTCGTGTCCATTCTGCCCACACCGAGCAGACGTGTCTTTTGCTTCTTCGCCGGCAGGACCAATCGGCGCCATGCATCGCACATGGCTGGAAACACATGGGGAAGTACATCTGGAAATGAAACCCTGCATGCTTGAAGGATGTCTTCATCTGGGGAGGCAAGTAGGAGGGTAGAGAAATCTTTCACAGCCTCTTCACCCTTTGCACCACCAAGGACGGACCAGTTCATGTCACGCAACTCCTCCTCGCTGTAGTTGCACTGGCTGCCAGGAAGGGCCAGGGATCGAATGCGCAATTGAGCACGACTACGAGCTGTCTCCACCAATGAAATGAAATCCATCAATGTCGCCAACGGCCAGTATACCAGAAGGGTTTTGCCAAGATCAGCCTGAGTCACTGTTGCATCATCTGTTTCATTTTGCTTTCATACAACAAAAATGTTCTAGCAAACAGCGTGTTCAGTTCAATCGAAGGACACGGATAGTTCCCGAAGTCATGAAGGCCAATGTTTTGGTCATACGGATCTCCTGCCGCAAAGAAAGCGGTAGGTCGGGGGCATCTTCGTCCATAGCCTGTTGGTCCGCTGCAGATTGGCTGTGCTTGCTACAGCAGCGCCGAATAAGAAAAGCTAGCATGTTGTGGATGAAAACACCACGGGTGACGTAGTTCTGGCACGGCCCCCAACCTTTCCACCTGTACAGGAGTGGCACCTGTGGAAATTTTTCAAACAACAACCGCAAGCATTCACGACTGCGACTCACACAATCCTGTGGAGTCCCACAGCAACCGTTGCACCAGTGCACCCACTTGCCAGAGGTCTCCACTTCATCATCCCAGGAACTGTTGAAAGTCGATAGGATCAGCTTCCGCTCGTCTTCCGACAGCTCATGGCCCAAAATGCCAAGCAATCCTTGCTGCTTTGCTTGAATCTGCTGAATCCCGGAAGGCAGCTGCTGCACCACACGCCTTTCAACCGACTGCGCAAGAATATCCAGACCCTCCTGGAAAAGACTTTGAAACTTGGTGGCTCTCATTGCTCTGGTCATCCTCACCATTCCCGAGCACAGGCCATCCACACTGAGAAGCCCAGGCTTCAGTGCCAGGGCTGTTTGGTGATGAAGACAATTGCACTCCGTCTGCAACGTCGTTGAAGCATTGATGTCGCCCTCGTTCCGTCTTTGATGCCACCGAACATGTTCGGCAGCTTGGCACACGTGGTTTGCTGGAAGCGCATCGCCACAGTGCAAGACCAGCTTAAGTGGCACAGTTGCAAAGACATTCCACAAGCTTTCACCACCAAGCTGCGGTGCACATCCAACAGACGAGTACAAGCTCCACCGACGCATCCTGTGCAGTATCGTCCACGAGTTGGCACGCGGAAGCAGCTGACAAGGGGCATGAATTTGGGCTACAGCCTGTGAACCCGTCCCGGTCCCGTCACTCCTCCGCAAGATTAAGTGCTGCAGCATACCAAGAAGAGATTGCACCCGCTTCATGCCCTTGTTCTTTTTGACCGAATCTGCGATGCGTCCGTTCTCCACAATTTCGCGCTTCTGAGAGGGGTTGTTAACCCAAACGTTTGTATCGTCAGACACGACTGTGACCTGGACGAGAAACAGCTTTGGCTTCATTTCCCAAAAATCTACAAACTAATCTTTTTCTCAACTAGGTTAAGTAAAAGTACCAAACAAGAACGGCGACAATATTACGATATTTCCGCAATCCATCTGCAGTAGGTGCAGAAGTTGCACAAGCGACACTAATCCACAGTAATCTATAGCCTATGGCCTATGGCCCATGGCTGAGCACATAATCCCTGCGCAACATCGGACAAGACACAATCGCATGTTTGCACGGTGTTCCTCCCACAAAAGCCGATAAGGAATCTTTCGTTGCCACTGCATGGCTGTAGACGCCGATGCGCTGTTGTCTTGTCATGCCACGATGCACATCGCTTGCGAAATCGAACCCCTCGAAGCCAGACTCTGAATCATCGCCAGGGTATAGCACAAGGTTCTGCGACACGTGCAAACCTCCTCTGCTTGCAACATGCTGGTACTCCCCGAAAACTGTTCTGACAAGGTTCAGTTTCTCGTCTGTACAAGTCTTGGACAAGGAGGCGATCTGCTTCAGCTTCTGAGTCTGTATCCCTAGCTTCACTCGGACACTGTGTGTAGATCCACGCGAGAAACTTGACGCATCTCGTTGTGGCTGGTGAGCATCCTAGGCAAGCTGAATGGACGAAAGCAACACAACCCTGAAATCAGCCCGCTTGCTCCAAAACGAAGCCTGCACGAATTGATAATTACATTGAAATTACATTACATAAGTTACATAAGTTGTTACATAGGTTTTACGTTACGTGAACCTGAATCTTTAAGTGGTAACATAGCCATAGCCATAGCAACCTGGGTTAGGGATCGATTTACCGTATGATTTACCAGTCAAGTCTCCGGAGTTTCGCAACGACGTAAAAGTCCATCAGCCACCCGTCTTCCCGCGGGCATAAACAAAGAGGCAAACACAGACATGGCGGCACAAAAGCGTCTGGCTATAACAGCCCGATAGCCACTCCACTTTCAGCACCGACACATGCTGCAGCCAAAGTCACAACGTCATTGCTGGCACAAAGTCACAAAGAGGTTTTGACAGGGCGGCAGTCAGCAATGGTAAGCGAAACGATGACACTAACGACACTAACACTTACTAAATTACTACCTGACACTAATCCAGGCCAATCAATATCTCACACCGATCGTACAATCGCCCGGCAATACTGGCCTTGTATGGGTCGTCCATGGACACGCTGGAGGACTGCTTCAAACATCCCTGCACGTTCTCCAAAATGAAGAACCTTCCAAAAGAGAGTAGAAATGTGAGATGCTGACATCACTGACATCAGATACGGCTCTCTGATCTCCGGGCAACAACTTCATGTCACATTTCATATCTAGCATAATCTAACATACCAAGCAAATAGTAAACTTGCAATGACTCCCGAACTCATCTCGACAGGGCCTTGGGCGTCGCCTTCGTATGTGCCGGCTGCACTCCAGGAAGGGAACGACTTTGTCGGCCTGGGAATCCAGCGAAGCGGTGTGCTGTAGCCTAGGAGCCTGTAGCCTTTTATTATCACAAATCGGCCAAAGAACATGTGGACCATATTCGTCAAACATGGCCGCCACGGATTCGTGCTGGAATCTGATGGTGGACTCCTGCCGCTACCCGCAAGATGAAACTATCAAGGCAAGTCGTGTGATCGACAAACCAGTGTTGCGTAGCTCAGCCCACCCTCGCGTTTCATTCCCTGCCGCTCCTGCGAGAACAGCTTGCATGTGAATCCCACAATATAAAGGTCCTCCTTGACGAAGTCCTTGTGACAGGGCTGATATACAGCGACACAGACACCTAGCCTGGCCTAGGCCATATGACCACAGAACCCCCTCTGCTCCACTGCAAGCTCAAAATGATTTGGGATATGGCACAGGATGGACCACGGGTGGAAGCGGTAGCCGGCCAGGTTCACCAATCCTGACATAAAAGCAACACATATCATGAGTCATGAATTGACTTGCAACATGGCATGGCTGAAACACGTCACTGCTGAAGCTACGGGGCCGCATCCCTCGAATGTCGTTGTAGCAGGACTCCGGAGTAGTGTTCTGCAACAACCAACGCCTGGTAGCTGCCTTAGCTGCCAGCCAAATTCCATTAAAAGGAAACAAACCCAGAGCATGCGCTGCGAACCAACCCCCAGCCCAAGCACATGCCTTTCTGCTGCGGCGATCTCAACAAAATTGTTGTGGCCAACGATCTCGGCCAACGCAAAGGTAGGGGCACCACTGCAGGAACAAGCGGTCGTCAGCACCTGATAGAAATCTACTGTAGCCTTTGCAGGCCTTGCCCTAGCCCGAGCGCTACAAACTTTGCATGAGCAGTCCCCTGTGGCTGTGCTGCAACCCGAGCTACCAAAGGATCTGTAATCTGCTCTCGGAAAAGATCCAGCGCTACACCGATAGACCCTGCACCGAGCTGGGCCCATTGTACTGCGGCAGGCTCGGCCGCAGGAGCCGGACTGTTCAAGGAGCTCGCCGATCTGGATCGGGACCTGCGCACAACATACTCGATCTTCCAATCACATCGAAAAAAAACAAGCCTCGACGATATCGATTACGAACACATGCGGCGAACAACGTATTCCGAACCGTTTGCCTGCTGGGCGACTCATCCTCCCGGTCTGCCGCAGTCCGCGGCAAGTACATGGCTCCGAAAACGGACATCTTCAGAATGAAATCTCCGCTCAGAAGCCCCCCTGGATGGCAACATATCTTGTTAGCCCAGTGATCCTTGCGACAAGAGCTTGCTTGGAGCCTCTGATACACAATGACAACATCAATCCGTCAAAATCATTCTGCACCAGAACTGGATCACGGCCAGTTGTGACATTCATGTCGCGGTCCATAAGCATACCGCATACCAGATCATATTCTGATCACATATTCAGCAGGAATATAGCAAACAACCCAGCCTAAGTTGCCCCCACGAGTTGACTCGATTCTGAGATTCGAATACTATTTCAAGTATTAATCCGTGATGTAGCCCCTACTTTTGCCCCATGATTCCACCTTGGATTGGGACTTGAATGGGACCTCTATTCTTGACCACCGATTTAGCCATTAGTTCTGCCACACGATATGACCTCGGTTTGGGTTTCTCGATTCTTGACCACCGATTTAGCCACTAGTTCTGCCACACGATATGACCTCGGTTTGGGTTTCTCTATTCTCGGCCACCGATTTAGCCACTGGTTCTGCCACACGATATGACCTCAGTTTGGGTTTTGATTCAATGGTTTTCAGAAATCAGACTTAACGCTACCACGCCTGCACCAAAATGTATATCTTTGTAGGGTAGAGTTGGACCTTAGGGGTTCGAGTCTTCAGACTGCATCGCATACTTTCGCTGCGCCTGTAAGATATCAAGAGGGTTTAAGGCCTACATTATAGGGCTTCCGGGTTGAAGTACGAGGCTTGACGTCTGGGGTTCGAGGATTCAGGTTTAGGGTTTTAGGGCTTTAGGGTGTTAGGGTTTTAGGGTTTCGGGTTTCGGGTCTTTGCTCAGAGTTCTAGAAGCAGGCCCAACAGTCAAAAAGATACAGCCTTCTCCAGGCCAATGTCGCGAAGAACTTCCTTGCTAGCTGCAGGCTCCAGGGCTTTAGGTATGACGATTTCAGGGCCTGGGCTCTGGAGCAACTTCCGGTTTAGAGATGTTGGAATACTGTTTTTGTTTTCTTAGTAGGGGTTGGGGCGGCCGTCGTTAGAAGTCCGTGGCGTAATACCTGGTTCCGCATTCTGAAGATTACCCATACCCCCCAAAGTTCCAAGACGCCTTCATCTCATCTTAGAACAAGGCATACTTCGGACAGCACGAGGAGAATGCGCGAAGCTGAACCTCAAACTCCAGAAGCCTGGGCAGCCACGGCTATGGTCTCCACCTCAAACTACCGAGTAGATACACCCGAAATGCACAAACCAAAAGACCTCAGTGAAGCAGCTTCGTCTTGTGTTAACGGCTTTTCTGCAACTGCATGAGCTCACGGTGTCAGAAGCCCCTTCAAGGAGCAAGCACTTGTGTTTTATGGCTTCGGGTGGAGGGTTAAACTCGTAGCATCATTATCGTTGTTGTGTTCCTTCTTCTTCTTACTATTGTCATTCTCGGCATGGTTATGAATACTGCTATTAACATGTATCCCAAGACTCCAACAAGCTCGGCTCCCATCTGACCCCAACATTCCCTTCCAGGTGAGCAGCCGCCAGCGCACCCCGGGGAAGCAGCGAAATGTTTTCGTAGTCATACCTGACCGGGATATAGAAGCGACGTGACCCCAAACCCCAAACCCTAAACCCCTAACCCTCAACTCCTAAACCCCTGAACCTTAAACCCCTAAACCCCTAAACCCTACACCCTAAACCCTAAAGCCCTAAACCCTAAACCCGTGAACCCCTAAACCCTAAACTCTAGACCCTAAACCCTAAACCCTAATGGAAGGCCAAGGAGCCCACAACCCGCAGCCAAAACCGAAGGGGTTTAGGATTCAGGGTTTAGGGAGTCTAAGACCCTTCGCAAAATGGAAGGCAAGAGATCTGGAGCCCTGAAAACGAACGACCTTTCCGGAAAGCCCCTAAACCCCTAAAGCCCTGAACCAATCCAAACCCCCAGACCCAAAGCCCTAGAAACCCCTAAACCGACCCAAACCCCTAGACCCCAAACCCTAAACCCGAAACCCCTAAGCCGACCCAAACCTCTAGACCCTAAGCCCTATAAACCCCTAAACCGTCCCAAACCCCTAGAAACCCTAAAGCCCTAAACCGTCCCAAGCCCCTAGAAATCCCAAAGCCCTAAACCGTCCCAAACCCCTAGAAAACCCAAAGCCCTAAACCGCCCCAAACCCCTAGACCCTAACCCTAAACCCTTAACCCTAAACCCGATAAACCCCTAAATCCCGGGCCAAACCCCTAGAAACCCCTAAACCCCAAACCCCTGGAAATTCCGGGGTCGAGAGACTTCGCGAAAAGGTTCTCCGCATCGGCGGACGCCAGGTCCGAGATGACGACCTGCCCCGAGCTTCCCCAGGCTTAGGGTTTAGGGTTTGGGTTTAGGGCTTAGGGCTTGGGGTTTAGGGTTTAGGGGGAGCTTCCCCAGGCTTACCCTTAGGGGTGGAGGGTTTTGGGGCTTTAAGGGTTTAGGGCTTTAGGGTTTCAGGGTTTAGGATTTCAGGGTTTAAGGGTTTCAGGGTTTAGGGGTGTAGGGCTTTAGGGTTTCAGGGTTTTAGGGTCTAGAGTTTAGGGGTTTAGGGGGAGCTTCTCAAGGCTTACCCTAGGGTGTAGGAGTTCGCGCTTAATGATAAAGAGTGTGCCATTGAAAGGAATTCCTGCAGCGAGCTCCAGAAAGGACGGTTTAGGGTTTAGGGTTTAGGGTTTTTTTATCGGAGTTTTCTGGACCCCTGAAGTATATCACACAAGGATAAGAATCGGGCTTTGGGTACCCTCTAGTACAGAATCTAGGAAAACTAGCTGCATGGGACTTCAGCTATAAAATTCATAGAGACCTGAAAGAACCATCTCAATATTGAAAAGTCAGACCACTGCAGTAGAGCTTGCTCTGTCAGCGCAGAGGCCGAGGGTTCCACTGTGATGGCTATCCGGACATAGTAAGCAGCACGAGATGATTCGACTTCGTAGGGACCCATGGAAACTACACAAGCAATCACCACTTGCTTGCATGGCTGCTCGGTTCCCAAAAACTAAACACGAGACTCTTCGAGGAAAAGTGTGTCCTCCTGGAAGTCCCACTCTGCATGACATCCGTACTGAAACATGCGAAACGATACGGGGCGAAACTGGGGACCTGCGAGAAACCCCTTTCCTTATAAAGAATGACAAGACCCAGGATACCAGATATTCCGTAACAGGGAAATTCGACCCTGGTATGTTCATGTTTCCCATCCTACAGATCACAGGCTTCTTGCATTGATAGACTACACTTTAGATATAGATAAGATTTGTTCTCGTAGCTTTCCCGTATATGTTTTCCTTGTCTGTGTCTTTGCATAGTTTGTCTCCCGGAAGACTCCTGGGGCAGGTGCCGGAACTCTGTACAGACTACAATACGAAAGCAATATAAGGCAATATCTGGAGAGACTAGGTTTAGGGTTTAGGGTTGCAGACAATGGTGTTCTTACAAAAAAAGAATCAAACAGGCAACTCGCCTTTTCTCGGGGGCCGGTTTTTTGTTTCTAGTACTCGTCTGGAACCCGTACCGTACGTTTCTTGCATTATGCAAACCTTAGATTTGTATTCCCAAGTTCGTCTTGCAAGTTTTTTTGCGCTCTCTGTGATTGTGAAATCGAAGTGGTCTTGCTGCAGCCCAGTCATTCCGGCCAAAGCCCCTCCCAAGGTCCAGAGGTGGGAGTCTGAAGGGTTTACGGAGGTTTACGATTTCGGTGGCTAAGGCCTTTCAAGGTCTTTCAGGCGCGAAGACAAGTGACCTCCTTCATGACTCACCTAACCCCTGAACCCTGAACCCTGAACCCTTAATTCTAAACACTGGACCCTGGGGCCTTAATAATTTGAATAGGGTTTGGCCCAGACTCTTTTGTAACCCTACTCCCTAAACCCTACACCCTGACCCTAGGCTCTAAACCCTAATCGAACTACCCAGCCGCCAGATCGCCTGAGAGCGAGTGGTAGTCGCAGCCTGCCGGCTATGATCTCTACTGCCTAGCAGACTGGGTTTACAGCAGTGCTCGGTTTAGGGTTTAGGGCTTTTGCAGTTAGGGTCTAGGGCCCTGGGTTTAGGGTTTAGGGTTTAGGGTTTAAGGTCTAGAATTTAGGGTTTGTAGGAAGGTGTTGGATTGAATGATTGGTTGCTTTTTGGCCTTGGCATTTGATGGCAAGCGGTATGCAGCTCTGAGCAAGGAAACGAGTTCTGCACAACAACGTCCTGCATCTCCCAGAAATACACGTCTGCCAGATTTATATACTCGGCTTAGTGCCAATGCCCCTGCACCCTAAACCGTCTCGAGATTGCATGGAATCTCACTTAGAAGGCTAGGCGAGCCCTTGAGTGTTGCCTGATGAGTCTCACTGCCAGACCTTAGACAACGGATGCTTGGAACCAGGAACTGCAAATGTCTGGGGTTAGGGTTTAGGTTTAAAGTGTAGGGCCACCAGTTTATTGCGCACACTCATGCTCGAAACAACCGGTGTTTCTCAAGCTCATTGGACATATCAAGCCACGAGGAAAGGCCTTTCTGCTCTATTTTCCTGTAATGACCCAGAGACTCCAAAAACACCTTAACTAAGGAATATGATTGCCTTAATTCTTATCAGGGTTGCAATTGTAATTCAATTTATGTTCCTTAATTAGAAAGTTTTGGAATCTCTCGGTACTGCAGCCGCCCTCAACCCTTCACCCTCTCATAAACCCAAAACCCCGATAGGCCTCAATGCGCTGTGCGCAGGTCTGCGCTTTCAAGGCTTTGCCACGTGGGCCATTCATGCCGGGGAGCTTACGTGATCCAAAGCTTTGTGTGCTTCATTGCGTATCCATAAGAGGCATGTAGTGTGAACTTTAGTGTGAACTCTAGATACTCTGCTTCAAGTCTGCTTAATACGGAGAGGCGGGCTCACGGTTACTTTGGATTGTCAGCTAGTGTGTTTCTTTGGTTCATACTTCAGCAAAAATCTGACCAAGTATGCCAAGCTTTGCTGGTCCTTGGGTCTGAACTTATGGTGCCGATATTGGACATCAGCATGGGGATTCAATCTTTCGGGTGGGTTGTAGAGCTTGAGCTTGGCGGTATAAGACCATATTCTGCTTGTGCAGCGATGCTTGCATGTGACAGCTGGGTCTTGCATGCCATGTCTGTCTGATATCATGAACCCTTCCTGTGCTTTCCGAGCCATCGGCCACGGCGACGAAGTGCGAGGACACTCACGTCACGGCCACTCGGGAGCATGAGAAGCCAAGACACAATCCCAAAGGGTCCAAGTTATAGTATAGTGTATATTTTGGGGCCCCATATACCTACAAAGTAGCTACCATTTTGGGGCCCCATATACCTTAGCTACCATTTTGGGGCCCCATATACCTACAAAGTAGCTACCATATTAATACTTGGACCCTTTGGGAATGATGCCAATGATGCCGCCCGCATCGTGAGCATCAGCGGGTCTCCATGTCTGCTCTCCGAAGCTTGCTGAACGAAGTATACCTTAACCTACCCAAACCCACTTTTTTGTAGGTTCTTATATAAACCCTAATATGGGATTTATAGGGAACCTACAAAAAATAGGTTCTGGTGGTATAAGGTAGGTATAGTTCGGCACAACCGTATGCTGTCTGACAGAAGCCAACAACATATGTCGGAGTTGCAGAGAACTGAAAGGCCGACATCTAAAACTCTAAACGTTAAACCATCCAACAGAAACCTTCGCACAAGTCAACACCACAACCGCGCACCATGTTGACGCTCATGTGGCGGAGGGGGCTTGCGTGGAATTCTGAAATCAATACTGTAAGTTGGTGAAGTTTACACCACAGAAACGACGCAAGGGCGTGCGTATTCTGTGCGTCCAGCTCGTCCATATACCAACTTGCCAAACACGCACACACAGCCCACAAGCACACGATCATGCGCGACTCAAGGTCCAAGTCGAACGTTCAAGAGCTGACCATGGAGCAGTCATGCCAAGCAAAGTTGCTCAGAGGATCAAGGAAATCCTCATCACCGGTTGTCGCAGATAACCTGCTAATCATGAACCTCATCCTTGCAACGGCAAACGGCTGCTATGTACAATTTTACTCTCTCAAGCAAATGGCCATGGTGTGGGCGTCAAAGCACGATTGCTCAGAGGGTCATGACGGTATCATCACAGGTTGTCGCAGATAACCTGCTAATTCTGAGCCTCATCACTGCATCTCGCACATGTCCGCCATGTGCCGCCGCCGCAGACAAGGCATCTGCATCAGAAACAGCTTTGTAGCGTACCGAAAATGCAGACACATGACAACACTGAAGCTATAAGTACATTTGGACACAACACGTGCTTGTACTACTGGTAGTAGTGGCCATGTGCACCCACACCTACGCCTCCTCCTCCTCCTTCTCCTACTACTAGGACGACGACGACGACGACAGCAACGGTCGATATTATTCATCGAAAATCTGGTCACGCGTGTCTGTATGTGTTTGTAAGTGTGAGCATGCATGCATGCATGCATGCATGCATGCATGCATGCATGCATGCATGCATGTACACATGTATGCGTGCATACATGTATGAATGCACATGTATGCATGTGAGTATGTACGCATGCTTGCATATGGTTGTATGTATGTGTATGCGTATGTGATGTGCATTTGATGTGTATGTGCTTTTGTCTATATGCGTATGTGTATGCTGCATTCTTGTGTGTAGGAAGGTGTGCATGCTTGAACGGATGTATGAATGTAGGTATGCATGCATGCAGAAAGGTATACCTATATGTACAGGTGATGTGCATGCTGATGTGTGTATGTGCACGTGTACGCATACATGTGTGTGTACGGTGCAGTATAAATATCAAAATAAGTATCGGTAAATAAACAAACATATATATATATATATATGTATATATATATGTGTGTATATATATATATATGTATGTGTGTATATATATATATATGCACGTATATGTGTGTGTGTATTATATATACACACAAACACACACGCATGTGTGTGTGTGTGTGTGTGCGTGTGTGTGTCTGTCTGTCTGTCTGTCTGTCCGTCTGTCCGTCTGTCTGTCTCTGCCCGTCTGTCTGTCTGTCTGTCCGTCTGCCTGCCTGTCTGTCTGTCTGTCTGTCTCTGCCTGTCTGTCTGTGTCTGTATTCCTTTGTCTGTGTCTGCATCTATCTGTCTGTGTTTGGCTGTCTGTGTCTGTCTGCCCGTGCCTGTCTGTCTGTCTCTGTCTGTCTGTCTCTGTGCATTTATGTAAGTATGCATGCATGCATGTATGTATGTATGCATGTATGTATGTGTAGGGCCCAACTCGCCCCAACAGCGGGGAATGTTGAAGAGCCCCAGTACTGCTAATGTGGTACGCCCGGCAAGTGCCGCCATGGTGGAAGCAGGCT
>CAJNDV010033889.1:3640-29296 GCA_905221635.1 Symbiodinium sp. CCMP2456
ACAACCTCGACGTGGCCTTCTTGAGAGGCGAGAATCAAGCCAGTGATGCCGGCGTTGGCAAAGTCCTTATTGGCGCCGGCCTCTAGCAGCAACCGCACAACCTCGACGTGGCCTTCAAAAGATGCCATCGCCAGCGGACTGTTGCCGTATACATCGGTTAGGCCGGGGTCCAGCGGCTTCTGGAGCAAGGCCTCAACCTGCAGGCAGTCTGACAAGTCGATACAACCTACAAGCTGGGACAGAAAAACGAGCCTCAGCCACGGAGCCGTTCCTGGCTGCAGTCACCAGCTCATCTGCCAGGGTCGGAGATGCCTCATGATACGAAAGTAAGAGCACACCCAGGTCCCGAAGATCGGCCAGGTTCTCAGCGTCATTTAAGAGATTGCCTTCATGAAGCAGTCTTTGCCTGAACCGTGGAGGCAAACTGTGCTGTCGATGAAGTCGCTGCTTCAATGACTTCACGTCGCTCAACTCCACCACAGGTATGCTCGCCGCCCACTCCCCCGACAGCATCCTGATGCAGAGCATTATGGCAGTGTCGTGGAAATCACCCTGAGCCGATGGCTACTTGGCAAAACTATATAAATCCCAAGATCCTAGGTACCTCTCTGAGCTATGCTTACACAAACCTTCTAGAGTAAGTCAGAGTGTAGAAACCCCACCGTCTGCTCTGCATAGTATACATAGGCTCTTACCCTAAACCCCAAACCCTACCTACACGCTGAATCCTAAACATGACGTGCGCGTAATGTCGCGAGCTTCTGCTCCGGCAACCCAAGACCAAGTTGCGAAGTCTGCCGGCTCTGACCATGATTCAACAACCTCAAGATAAATGCAGGGACCGCAATATTTGTCAGAATAAGGTGTTGGGGTTTCTTATGTTAAAATTATGATAAGAAACCTCCAAATAGTGTTGGTAATTATTTAGGCCCCTATATCGAACGCGAAGTGCTTCATCGATATCTACTCAGCTACTCTGACCCTGAAGCTTGGCTCCTTCTCGCTAAAGCCCACCCTAAACCCTAAACCCCTAAACTCCCAAACCCGGAACCATGAACAAGCCTATAGGTTACTACTCAAGGTGAAATATTGGGGATTCAAGGCTCTTAGCTCTAAGCCTAAACAATGTAGACATGCAGATACGTTCTCTGTATGTTTCAAAACCATACGCCAGTACACAAAGTGTCCCACCACGAACAACACCGAAACGGCAAACACAAATCTCATTCTTATGGAAACCGATGAATGACGCATAGCCCTAGGTGCCCATACTGGAACTTACGAGTAACTAGATAAATCGTATTTCCCTAATACTACACGTGCGGCCCCCCCCCAATAAAAACTCGGAAAGTCTTTTCACTCTTAGGGTGTATTTTTATCTCTACTGCCACTTTTGAGCGGTCGTGCTCTTGCTCCTGCTCTGGCTCTCGCTCCGCACTGGCTTTTGCTCCTGCTTCTGCTGCGTCTCTTGCGCATGCTCCTGCTGCTTTTGCTGTTGCTCCCACTTTTGCTCTTGCTCCTGCTCTTACTACCGCTTTTGCGTTTGCTTTGCTCTTGCTGCTGCTGCTGCTGCTGCTGCTGATGCTCTTGCTCTAACTCCTGCTCTTGCTCTTACTGTGCTCCCCCCCTGATTTCGGGAGGATTCGCACCCAATGTGTCTTGTAATGTCAGGGCATGTTTAAGAAAAGGGTGAACTGCCATGACAAGGAAGCCACGATTGCTACGAAGAGTCCATAGCCTGATGACTTGGTTGATTAAGCCTCAACCCCTAAACCCTTACCCGCAAACCCAACACCCTAAACCCTCAACTGCAGCCCAGCAAGGTGTGGAGCTTGGGACATACATCCTGCAACAATCAAACCCCAAAAAAACATATTGTAGGGGCCTCAACAATTGGAGTAGGGTTTGGGGCTCCTTTATAGTATAAAAATAATAGAAAGTGTAAGACATTACGGGCCCCATATTTTACGAGTAAACCTAGCCTTTTCCTTGTTTTCACACTAGATAATGATCTAAAAGAACAAACTACACAATAGTGATCTACAAGATACAAGAATGATAGACTGTATTTGGACAGCAACAAAACTGAATTTGAATGGGCATTCGCACCCAACAGCAGATCATGGAGTTAATTTTTTGTCGAGCCTCACCGACATGAATATTAATATAGATGGGTATTGGCCCATACATAGCCAACAAAATAGAAATTAGATAGGTGACGACCCAAATTAATCTAGCCAATTAAGAAGGCTGTTGACCCCAACATCAAGACATGAACTTGGATTGGTATTGAGTTCCGATATCACTAAGTACAAGCTGGAGAGCTATTGACCCATGACAACGCGACTTGATTTCAGCAACGTACCGAACCTCAATACCTGAATTTAGATGGGTATTGACCCACAAGAACAACAAATTGAAATTGGATGGGTATCGGCCCATAACATGAAACTAAATTTCGATACGTATCGAAACACAATAAAAACAAACTATAATTTGGATGGGTACTGAACCACAAGAACAGCAAAATTAATTTACATGGGTATTGGCCCGCAATACCGAACTGAACTCGGATTGTTAACGGCCCAGTCCAACATCAACAACAGCTGCAATTTGACTGGATATTGACCCGCGGCATTCACAGGTTCAAATTGTTGATTTTGGATAGATGAGACTGCATGTGGATTAGTAGTATGGACCCAGACAAATTGGTATGCATGAAACCAAGCTGCATGAGTGTGTGTATGTGAATGTATGTAAATACTAGCACTGTCTTATACATGCTTTGTATATTATATCTAAACACCAGAATCTTAAACTTAAATTCAATACCTATGATGGGCGATCGTTTGGGAAGCCACTGACAAATATGTTGACATGCAGACTGCCAGACGGATATTTAAACATGTGCGAAGTCATTAGTGCCTTGTGGTTCATAAAGTTTGCAGGACCCAGCTCTTATTTTCAGGGTTTGGGGTTTGCCACCCATCATCTGGGGTTCGTGGATGGTTCGGGCATCGTGCAGCCCTATCAAAAGCTATCTGTGGCATACGCTTATTTCAGCAGTTTGGATGTCGCACTCATCTTCTCATATGTGGGCTTGACCTATGAGACCCATGATCTGCTTTGGAGGATCTGGCTTTCAGGGCTATTGTCTGGTTCCATAATTTGGGGCTGCTGCAACCACATCATCTTTAGGATTCAGCTGGGTTTTGCCATGCATCATGCTCTTTGACTACTTCCGACTTTCCGATTTTGCTGCTTTTCTTCGATGTGATGGCATTAGCCGTCTAATATGTCCTAAAACGCTCAGAAGCTCCACGATGAGTCTTTTTTGTGCAAGCCTGTCCGTCTGTACAAATATGTATATTGATACGGATGCAAAGTGGTGTTATGCATAAACACAACATACATTGATACTTAGGTAATGTATGCATATATGGAGTACCTCGTAAGCAATATGCTTTCATGAGTTTCTGTCTACTAATCTTGAAAGTACCGGTATAGTATACCTAGTATAGGGTTGAATGTTTACGCGCGTCTTCCTTCATTTTCCTTTTCTGTTGATCATAGCGGTTTGTTGCTGGGCCATAATACTGAAGGGTGACCCCCCCAGCCGTCGTGTCTAGCACTTTGAACAGAACTTGCAGCTTTTGTTGCGGAAGTAGCTACGTATACAAATTTCTGTTACTTTGAATCACAAAGCTTACTTCCATCTATGATTTAAAGACAGTTTTGCTACAAATGCGAGTGTCGAAAATATGGGGCCCGTAATGTCTTATTTTCTGAAATACTAATAAGGAACCCAGAGGAACTATTCGTAATTATTGGGGGCTTCTATATTATAGTATCTAGCACCGTCACCTTCTGCCCCTATACAACACGTAGCCATAACTGAATCAAGCAATAAAACCCCAAAAAACGCCGGCTCTGAACCCTTAACCCTTACACCCTCACAAGTAAACCCTAAACCCGAAACCTAACCCTAACCCTACGGCCCCAAACGGTTATACCCATAGGCCCCAAAGTAGTTCCTTTTTGGGATTACCTTATAGGATTCTATATATGAACCCAAAAAAGGAACTACTTTAGGGCCTATGGGTACACCCTCAACCCTCAAACCTAAAACCCTAAACCCTAAACCCCAAACCCTATAAACCCGATAAACCCTAAACCCCAAACCCTATAAACCCTCACCAACAGCAAGTGAAGCCACCTGGCGCATCATCGCGGCATTGTTCAGCCTTCGGTCTGCTCCCATAAGGATGCCCACCTGGAAGACACAGCGGTTCTTGGGGTTTCGGCTTGGAGTCCCACGGTTTAGGTGTAGGGTTTAGGGTTTAGGGTTTAGAGTTTAGGGTTTAGGGTTGAAGGTTTTAGGGTTTAATAAGGTTTTAGGGTTTAGGGTTTAAGGTTTTGGGGTGAAGGTTTTTTTTTTTAATTCAGGACTTATAATACAAGGACATCATACTACGAGAGTAGGATTCGGGACCTAAGTTTTTTTAAGGACTCCTAGAAGGATCATCTACTACGGAACCCTAAACCCTAAACCCTAATAGGTTTTCTTGGGTCCAGGTCGAGTTTATAGGTCCTGGTTCGCTTAGGGCGCAGGGTTCAGGATTGGAGCACAAGAAGGGGTGAGCTAGCGACACTGTTTGGAACGTAAGATATACGGGCTTAATAATTTAAAAAAAAGGCTTTTGGGGTATATTATACTATATATATATATATGTTTATTCATCTACTTATTTATTTATAGTAAGTAACGAATCCCAAATGAATATTGGTAATTATTTAGGCCCCTATATCTCGACTAGGGCTAGACCTCCTCCAACTATCAGTCGCCATGCCGTTCAGGCCTCCCGTTCACGTCCTTCGTATACTAGATGCTTGCAGGCAGCAGTGACAGGTCAAAGTGCTCTTCTCAGTCTCTCGCTCTCTCTCAACCCTAAACCCTAAACCCTAAACCCTAAACCCTAAACCCTACATGAGACAGAAACGCGTTATGCCCGGGCTTGGGTTCGTGTACTTACTTGTCCTTCAGTATCCCGAAGGAGCTACAGGTTAACCTTTCAGCTTCAATAGGGTTTAGGGTTTAGGGTTTAGGGTTTAGGGATTCTCTAGTAGCCCGAACAGGTTTAAGCTTACATTCTCTACTATTAGTTAAATTCTATAAACCCTAAACCCTGAAGGTTGAGAGTTTAAGGCTTTGGGCCCCGGGCCACGCAATGACATCGGGACATTCCCTGGCACTGGCCTCCCTCAAAGCCCAGATCCCTAAAGCCCTTAAAGGGCCCGACCCACCAAGAGTTCATAACCCTAAAACCCTATGTAAACCTGTAAGGGGCGACTCCATACTCTGATCCTAAGGGTCCAAGTACCTAATAATCATATACTCTCCCAAATATTAACCTCGAAAACTACTATCCGCAACCAAAGTACCTTATTATTGGGTCCTTTGGACCCTTAGGGTGATATCAAAGGCCTTGTAAACCCTCAGCCACCGAAAGCCTACGCACAGCTCTGAGATCCGGGGATCCCTGACGTATATATCGATACGGTTGATGGACAAAATCCTGCATGACCTTATATACCTAAACTATGGGATTTATGGTTCTATACTATATTTGGGTCATGCAGGATTTTGTCCATCAACAGTAGCTCTAACGACTAAACACCCCCTCCAGAAACCAAAAGCCTACGGTTTAGGGTTTAGGGTTGAAGGGCTACCCCAACTCCAAAGGAGTCTGGCAGCCAGCCTTGTCAAAGCGAAAGTCTCAGGCCATCACAATCCCTCATCTCCTCCACAAAACAGTCCACCCTAAACCCACAACATGACTTACATCCTCTAAACCCGATTAAACCCTAAACACAACAAAAACCTTTGATTATGAGCTCAGTAAGACCCCCCCCCCCCCCAGCAACAACCTACTGTAGAGGCCTTAACAATTAGAGTAGGGTTTTGGGGCACCTTAAACTGTGATTATAATAAGGAACCCCCCCAAAAAAAAAATACTATTGGTAATTATTTAAACCCTAAACCCTAAACCCTGAACCCTAAACCCTTTAGACTCCTATATTCCACACCCAGACCCAGCGTGCGCCTGGAACAGCAAGCGGTCGATCTCCTCGGCTCGGGAGAGGTCCGAGCTCGCCAGGCAGTCGTCATAGCACCTGCTTAGCTACAGGAAACTACAGCCCAAGGCCCCCCCAAAGGGTTCCTTAAAAGGGTCTATAGGGTTCCTTAAAGGGATTTAGGGTTTAGGGTTTAGGGTTTAGTTACAGGAAACTACGGGTGGGGAGTTTAAGGCTCCGTTAAAGGGTTCCTTAAAGGGGTCTATAGGGTTCCTTAAAGCGATTTAGGGTTTAGGGTTTAGGGTTACAGGAAACTACAGGTGGGGAGCTTAGGGCTCCTTTAAAGGGTTCCTTAAAGGGGTCTATAGGGTTCCTTAAAGGGATTTAGGGCTTAGGGTTTAGGGTTACAGGAAACTACAGGTGGGGAGTTCAGGGTATATAGGGGTTAAGGTATATAGGGTTTAGGGTTTAGGGTTACAGGAAACTACAGGTGGGGAGCTTTTTTTTTACGGTATATAAGGGTTAAGGTATATAGGGTTTAGGGTTTAGGGTTGGGGTTAAAGGAAACTACAGGTGGGGAGCTTAGGGTATATTGGGCTTCTAAGGTATATAGACCTTCTATAAGGCTCCTATAACGGTAACTACCCAGCTGAAAATGTCCTAGACTGTTTAGGATTCAAAGTTTAGGGTTGGGGCTTGGGGTTTCGGGTTTAGGGCGTAAGGGTTCGGGAAACCCCAAACGAAATGCTGAACTCCAAAAGCCCTAAACCCCCAAACGCTAAACCCCAAATCCCCTGAACTCTCAGAGTCTAAACCCTACTTTTGGCCCGAGGGTCTCGTCAACGGTTTTTGTCTCCCTCACCTCCCACGCTTGAAGAGATGCCTTTTTCTTTCTGCTCAGGCCGTAGCTGTAGTCTTCATCGGAGTTCATTGTTATAGTTAGCTTATAGCATCCTAAAGAACAAATGTGCTAATCTAAGTAGCGGAACTAGAAAGGATACTATACGCATGGTTCTTGATCCGGATTTAAGCTTCCGGGCTCCTAGGGCTTAGGGAGGGTTCAGGACTCCTGGGCTTGGGTGTTCAGGGCTTGTTTAGGGTTTAGGGTTTAGGGTTTAGGGTTTAGGGTTCAGGGCTTGCGGGGTGTTGGTGAACTAGTGACCTGGAGTGGCAGTGTCTGCTTCATGGTGGGATGACCTACATTTTACAGTTTTACACCGGTCCGAAAATCACAATAACGTAGAACTTTGAGAAATACCGATATTATCCGTAGGGCTCCTGGCTATGAGTTTGGTATAATCTACCCTAAGTGATACGGCCGCAAAGAACAGGAACCACGCTGTGGTCCAATTTGGTGCGGCTTACCTTTTGTCTCCACAGTCTTGTAGATCCCTGTGCTTTGGCTAACCCACGCCGGTTTGTAGCTTGGCTCCTACATTTAACAAAACACCAGGTAAAACAGCAACAAGAAATACAATAGAAACTTAACGCCCCCAAGCCCCTCACGAAGTCCGATCAAACCCTTCACTTATGAAACCAGGGATCCGGATTCAAGATGCGCACACTGGCCGGAAATCGTGGCTGAACGGTAGGGATTGGGGTTTATAGGGATTCGGGCATAAGGGAATTTCGGGTTAGGTCGCACGATTTCGTGAAAAACTCCCCCAAAAACAATTCCTGGCTTGGACCCAGAACCTTGCAATGTAAATGAACCCTGAAGCCGAACAACATCCCAAAAACCTGAACCCTAATGCAAGGGCCTTAACAAATAAGAATAGGGCATTGAGGTTCCTTATTATAGTGAAAATTATAGGATAATATACCCCAACCCTATTATGATTATCAAGGCCTCTCTATTAAACCCGGCATCCTGCCTCGCGAAAATGTCGATGACCTGCGTCCGCGCGGAGTTGTCGAAGACCATGACCCCAGACTGAGATCGTTTAGGGTTAGGGTTTAGGGTTTAGGGTTTAGGGTTTAGGGTTCGGGGATGAGGGCTGCGTGGGATAATTACTTGCTGCAGTTGCTGTGCATGGACCTCGATATGCATAGGGTTGCGGGTGCAGGCTAACGGTTTAGGGTTTATAGGGCCAGGACTCCCCTTGAAAATTGGTGAGTGAAATTTTGGGGTTTCACACGGGGATGCTGGCTAGCAGTCAAAAACAACCCTAACACTCCAAACAGCCCAAAGAACTTGTTATGGCTAGACTTCTCGACCCAGACTTGGCATGGCTTCTTGGCTTTCTGCAGAAGAGTAGGCGATGCTTTTTGCCCTGAGATCTGAGAGGGGTTCTGGCAGGGTTCCTCGTTTCACCAGAAACCCTGGTCGCGAGGCTCTTACCCTAAGGGTCCAAGTACTCCCTATTATAGCCCTAACCCTCCAGGTACCTGCTCTATAGGGCCCCAGGGGCTCTAGTACCCCTGTATAGTAGGTACCTGGGGGATTTGGGTCGGACTTTGGGTCCAAAGTACCTAAATAGGGACTACATATATACTATTTGGGCACATGGACCCTGAAACCCTAGACCCTTACGGTACCCTAATGGAGCCCCTATGGCACCCGTAAAGAACCCCCCTTTTTTCAAGGAAGCCTATTTGGGTACATGGAATGGGCCCTTAGGGTTGGGTTTCAGGGGTTCCAACCAGCGACGAAATGAGGCTTTCTCGGATCTTCTCGGGCTTGAGCAGGGCTTAGGTTAATAAGTTAAGGTGCGACTTTAAGGCAGGTTTAGGGTATATTAAGTTAACGTGCGACTTTAAGGATAGTTTAGGGTTTAGGGTATTGGGTTTACATTGTAAGTAGGGTAGTTGAGGGTTTAGGGTTTTAGCGAATAAATTAACAAGTTGAGGAGCCACATTAAGGATAGTTTAAGGTTTAGGGTTTTTAGCGAATAGGTTCAGTGCTAAACCCTCCAGGGCAAGATGAAGAGGAGGCACGCTGAGGGCGCGCTGGGCAGCTCTTTTCCAAGCGGAGATGTCTGCCTAGGGACAAGGGTTTTCTCGTTGGGTAGTCCTCTAAGTTAGGGTCCCTTTTGGGAGTCCTTCTTACAAGGGTGCCGTACCATATACTGGCGACGAAGGACCCTATTGTAGAGAACTGACCCAGCTGGGGTTTAGGGCCAGTTGAGGGTTGTAGGGTTCAGAGAACTCAAGCTTAGGGTGCTCTCTGGAATGGTATCGGGTTGTTGTGCCGCATCATACGGTGCAATCATGTTTCCCTAAGGTCCACTTGCCTAATAATCATATACTCTCCCAAAATAGTAACCTACATAACTCCTATCCGAAACCTAAGTATCCTTTAGACCCCTACTGTTTGATCAAGATTTTGTTTGTTATAGAAAAAACACAACGCCCCACCATATCCCAACGGCTCTCTAAGCCCTAGCCCCAGCTCCCCCCGTGAAATTATGGCCCTACAGTACGGAGACCCCTTTAAACCCGCCTGAATAAGTCGACCAGGGTATTGGGGTCAATTACAATAATTCGACAGTTCTAACTAGGAGCAATAATCAAATAGCAATTGCAGTAAACCCCCACGAATAGCATTACTACTTGTCAAGCCTCTTTTATACATTGCGCCCTCCAAAGGGACACCCAAAACCCAAAACAGGCTTAGGGCTTAAGGGCACTGTCCGTCACAAGGACAGAGCCACAGTTGCCAGAGTGTAAGGTATTCCGCAGTACTCGCGACCATAGAACCCGGAAGCAGGCCAAAACAATGTGCCCTCCCTTCCTAAACCCTAAACCCTAACCGCAAAAAATCCGAAACCTCAACCCCTGCAACCCTGAACCCTAAAGCCCTAACCCCCAAGCCCAAAGTCCCACAAAGCCCTGGGTGCCCCCTGAAATGGCCTGTGCCCGCTCCAAGCTCCTCGTCTGACGGAAAGTGGAGGCGATGTCGGTGACCCAGGCCAGGAGCCTCTGTATGGGTACACGGTTTAGGGTTTAGGGTTTAGGGTTTCGGGTTTAGGGTTTAGGGTTATGGGTGGTTGTCAAAATTAGGGTCCCTTTTGGGGTACCCTAAATATTAGGTGCCGTATTATATTACGGACCCAAAAAGGGACCATAAATGGGTAGAGAAGTACGGTTTAGGGGCTTCAAGGATGGGAATTCGGGTTTAGGGCTAAGGCCAAGAGCCTCTGTATAAGCGCTTGAAGATGGGTTTAGGGTTTAAGATCCAAGGTTTAAGGGTTTAGGGTGCCAGGAGCCTCTATATAAGGGCAGAGAAGTACGGTTTTGGATTTAGGGTTTAGGGTTTATAAGGGCTTGACAGTAGGGTTTAGGGTTTAGTTTTCCAAATTATAAGGTCCCTGTTGGGGTCCTTTTTATAAGGGTGCCGTACTATATTGGGGACCTAAAAAGGGACCCTAATTTAGAGAACTACCCATATACGGGCTTGAGAATAGGGTTTAGGGTTTAGCGTGTAGGGTTTGAGATTTATAAGCGCTTGAAAATAGGGTTTAGGGTTTAGGGTCGAATGAATGTCTATACGGGCTTGAGAATAGGGTTTATGGTTTAGCGTGTAGGGCTTGAGACTTATAAGGGCTTGAACATAGGGCTTAGGGTTTAGGGTTTAAGGTCCAAGGTTTATAAGGGCTGAAAAGTACGGTTTTGGGTTTAGGGTTTAGGGTTTATAAGGGCTTCAAAGATAGGAATTCGGGTTTAGGGTTTAAGCCAAGAGCCTCTTCTTGGGGCGTTATAACGCTCCATCGTAGGATTATAGGGTTTAGGGTTTAGGGATTAGGGTGCCGAGAGCCTCTAAGGGCTTCGTTGGGCTTCATGACAGGACTCAGGCTTCCGAAGATATTGCACATGGAGCCCCTTCTCACGACTTCATACGGGATTTCTTAAAGCCTTGAAAATTTTTCTGTTGGGTTTCAGGAAGAGTTTGCAAGGAGCCTCTCGTGTTTCGTAGGGAGGCTGTGAAATGGCTCTATAAGGCCTGGGTTGCTTACAAGGGTCTTAGAAGGTTTTGTAAGGGTTGCATAAGGATTTTCTAAGAGCTCTAGAAGGCTTTATGAGTTATAAGTATTGTGGAAGGATCTAGGATTGAGGCTTCGAGGTTTTACAAGGACTTCATCGGCATTTCATAGGTGCTTCATCATGAATTTCCTAAAGATTCTTCAGGTTCTGTGCGCTCCTCTATTCTTTGAAGACTTCCCGAATACCCATGGATTGACACGTTCAAGCTTTCAGTACCCAGTAAGAAAGGCTCTATCAGTGCTGACGGCCCAAGGTGTCAGGAGCCTCGCATTACATGGGTTCTACAAGGATCAGAGGTTTGAGGGACTTGGGGTTTTGGGTTTAAGGTTTCGCGTTTAGGGGCGGGGGGTTGTTGTGGTTTGGTTGTAAGCCAAAGCTGGCGGGCTTCCCTCGCTTCCCTGGTACATGGATCCCTGTACTGCGAGTAGTAGTGTGTAGTAGTAGTAGTAGTAGTAGTAGTAGTAGTAGTAGTAGTAGGAGTAGTAGTAGTAGTAGTAGTAGCAGCCAACCAGTCCGAAATGTGATACGAAAGGAGGCCAACTGCTAAAAGCCTGTTCCCCCTCAAGCCGACCGCAGCTTGACAACTGCAATCACGGGCCAGCCTTGTCCCGACCTCCGCATTTGCCACCTCCAAGCTTAGGGCTTGCCGCTTTCCCCCAAACCCTAAACCCTAAACCCCAAACCCTAAACCCTATAAATCCTAAACCCTAAACCCAAGCCCTGAACCCTAAAGGTGGGGATCAGGCTTGACTGGTCATAGGATTCTGCGGCCCTACCCCCTGACCCCCCTGACCGTCAGGCCTTTGGCTTTGGAGCTTTTGGGAGCTCAAGCATTTGCCTATTGTAGGACCCTTGATAGTTAGACTAGGGTTGTGGGGCCCATTATACTCTAATTCTGATCAGGGAGCCCCTTCAAAATAGTATTGGCAATTCATACCCTAAACCCTAAACTCTAAACCCTAAAACCCCAAAAACCTAAAACCCTAAACCCTGCAGTTATTCAGGCCCTGAATCTGACGAGACACCCCCAAAGGAGCGGATCAGAAGAAAGCTTTGGGTGTCTCTTTAGTTGATCCAAAAAGCTTAGGGGTCTTAACGATTAGCATACAGTTTAGGGTTTAGGGTTAGGGTTTAGGGTTTTAGGGTTTAGGGTTTACAGTTTTGGAGCATTTCATATAGTAGAGCTATGTTCAGGAACTGTGCGGAATGATGCTAGCAATGATTCGGGCCGATATGCTGTTGTGTTACGCGTCTTCTGGGGGTGTTGACATGTTGCTTCGGGTCCTTCAGGCTTTTGGAGACGGTGCCAGAGGCCAGGCTTTTAGAGAGCACATGAAACGAACCTTCACTCGCAGGTGGTACATGCAAACAGGCCAAACAGTCCACCGAGCCACCACACTGGGATGAAGGGGCCCGCTCGGGAAGCTGTGCCACAGGCAAATGATGAAACTACGCGGACAACGAAGCAAAGATATCGAAGATGCGACGCCTCGCCGGTTCTGGGGTCTTCCGACCTCGATTTTAGGATCATCTTTCCTCTCAACTTGAGCCTTAAACCCTATGATAAATGCCAAGGAGGGCCTAAACCCTAAACCCTAAACCCCAAAACCCTAAACCCAATCTCAAGAATCTACGCAGCTTCGACGGGCCTCCCAAACACGGCTGCAGCCGCTCGCGATCGTCAGAAGCCCGGCCTGAACCGCTCCCCCAGCTTAGGGTTTAGGGTTTAGGCTTTTAGGGTTTAGGGCTTAGGCTTTAGGCTTTAGGGGTTTAGGGGTTTAGGGTTTAGGGGAGAGAAGATCCCTCAAATTTATTTTGGGGACCTATGCCACAAAGGGGTTCTGCATAGGGAAGCCTTTCAGGGATCTGCTTGCTGGAATCCTTCCGTGGGAGCTGGGATTAGGGGGACCCTTGGGGATATAGACCCTCTCAATAAGGTCCTTTTAAGAGAGCCAAAAGTAGGGTTCAGAAGGGGTACCCTTTAAGGGGTACCCCTTATAATACTACCCTAAACCCTAAACCCTAAACCCTAAACCCTAAACCCTAAAACCCTAAACCCTAAACCCTATCGCAGGGATCTGGCTTAAGGCTTCTTTTGGAGGGGTTTTACCAGCTTTGGGGACTTGCAGGCCCTCGGGGTGGAGGCTCTGAAGGGCGTTGAAGCATTCGGTTTGTAGGGGCCTTATTAATTACAACAGGGTTTTGGGGTTTAGGGTTTAGGGTTTAGGGTTTTGGGTTTTGGGGTATATAATACTATTATAACTTATAACTATAAATAATAAGGAACCCCCTTCCCAAAATGGTATAGGTAATTCTGGAGACCCCCATATTGTGCCAACTGCGGTAAACACGAGTTTCTACCTTTTCTTCTGGCCTGCCTACGAGGCTCTGCACCCTACTACGGCTTCGTATCAGTATGGCGCTCTGACTCGAGGGATGTTCGATTCTGAGCACTAGCCTAGATTAAGTCTTGGGTTCGCCACCGACCCTAAATCGTATTTAGCATTTAGCTTTCGACCTTAAACCCTGAAGCTAAAGCCAGCACCGCAAATCACGAACCTTTTTTTGGCATAAAAGACATGAATAAGCCCAACCTAAACCCTGTATTCTCAAGGGTCCATGTACCCGGATAGTGACTTAGTATCTACTTTCGCCCTAAAGTACACGTGAGAAACCTAGAGACCATAAGCCCAAAGAGACGAACATTCGACCATACAGCCCGGAGCCCTCAACCCCGAACCCTACAGAACGATTGCCCTAAGCCCTGACCCCTTAGACCCAGAACCCTAAAGCCTACAGACCCATAAGCCTAAACCCCGAAACCCTACAGACCCTAAACCCTGAACCCAGAACCCTACAGAACCCAAACCCTGAAGCCTAGAACCCGAACCCTACAGAACCTAAGCCCTAAACCCTAAACCCCAATCGCAACAGAACCTAAACCCTATCCCCATAACCCTGCAGAACCTAAGCCCTAAACCCTACAGCGCGCCCCAAGACCTGAACCCTAGACTCTTCCAATATCCCTTAATTAAGGAATATGCCGTAAGAGCAGGGTAGGATCCCTACTATGGTTGAAGGTAAGCCTTAAGTAAGGGATAGACCATAAAGTAGAGTAGGAAAAGGTAGTCCCGTAATTAAGGCAGTTTGGAAGGTCTAGGCTACTAGGTCCTGAAATCCAGCCAAAAAAAAACGTAAACCCTAAACTCCTCGGACATTTATCGTTAAAGGACCCTGAGACAGGAACCCATAGGAATCATTCAAGAAAACAAATCCTCGGGACCCTGCACTGGAACACATGGAACCCTGAGCCCTAAACCCTTGTAGTACCCTTATAGATCCCGAGAAGAGGCCCTTCAGCATCCCTTTAAAGGAACACGAAAACGCTAACACTGAATCGTTATAGTACCCCGGCCTATAGATCCTTCGACGGAAACACGCAACACTTTAAACCCCGAACCCTCATAGTACCTATAGATCCCTTACAAGGATAAACCCCAAACCCTGAACCCTGCGAGTGCCCCTAAAGATCCCAGGGACCCTTCCCTTAAGGGTCCATACTCTGGGTTTAGGGTTTAGGGTTTCTATAAAAAGGAACTAGTTCAAGGCCAACGTATATGCTACTTGGGTACATGGACCCCTAAACCCTAAACCCTGACCGTACCCTGACAGAGCCCCAATGGTACCCCCAAAGAACCCCTTCTCAAGGAACCCTAAACCCTAAACCCTAAACCCTAAACCCTAAACCCTAAACCCCTATTTGGGTACATGGACCCTTGGGGTTCGGCATGCCTGTGAAGGGAACACGTAGAAGCTAGGTAGTACTATTAGTAATTAGGGGTACCCCTTAAAGGCTACCCCTTCTGAACCCTACTTTTGGCTCTCTTAAAAGGGACCTTATTGAGAGGGTCTATATCCCCAAGGGTTCCCAGAAGGGATTCTAGGGTCCCTTGAGAGTATATATAGGGAATATAGTAGGTATAGTAGGGTCCCAGGGTTCTACCTTAGATGTAAAGGGAACACGTAGAAGCCAGAAGGCCCTTCCAAAAGAATTCCAAAGATGCCTCGTTCTCGAACTCCTGCTGCAAACGATCCAGTGGCCACGCCTCCGCACTCGCTTTTTTTTTTCCGGGCCAAAGTCCTTTGCCTAGTTAGGCAGAAAAAGAAAGGTGAGACCGTGGGTCCGCACTCGCTTTAGGGTTTAGGGTTTAAGGGTTCATGGTAGGGTGTAGCGTTTTGGGTTTAGGGCTTCAGGTTTAGAGTTCAGGGTGTAGAGCTGAAGTAAGAGTTTAGGGTTTAGGGGTTTAGGGTTTAGAGCTTAATTAGGAGTTTAGGGTTTAGAGCTGAATTCGGAGTTTAGGGTTTAGGGTTTAGAGCTTGACTAGGAGTTTAGGACTTTAGGGTTCAGTGTAGGGTTCAGGGCCTGCGGGTTTAGGTTCAAGGCGGTCAAGGGTTTAAGGTTAATCATCGCCATACGTAGTTGTGGTGATACAAAAAGCAACAGCAATAGCAATAGCAAGCCGCCAGTCGCAAACAGTAAAAGGTAAATTAGCAACCAGTGATGGTAAATAGCGATTGTCATAGCAAGAGTAGCAGCAATAACAATAGAAGTAGTCATAGTAGTATCCGAGAGTAACAGTAAACTCCCGAACTTAAAACCAGAACCACTGAAGCCAACACTCCGTAACAACACACAGCAAATAATGTAGGGGCCTAAATACTTACCTACATATTCTTTTGGGTGGTTATGGTATAATGGGCCCCAAAGCACTATTCTAATTAAGGCCCCCACATTACCAGCACTGCTAAACTCCGTCCCCCTTAGAAGGTAAGCAAGGCCTGTTTTTTAATAGAGATCCTATCCTGCTAAGCTGTAAACCCTAAACCCTAAATCCTGGAACCTGTATCCTAAACCCTAACAGCCCTCAAGCCCGAAACCCCAAGTCCCACATCCCAAGGCTACCCAAACCCCAAACCCTAACCGCACCCCCAAAAGCCTAAACCCTAAAACCACAAACCCTAAAACCCTAAAGCCCTGAACCCTAAACCCCGAAACCCCTAAAACCCTAAAGACCTAAAGCCCTGAAATTTAAACCCGAAACCCCTAAAACCCTAAAGACCTAAAGCCCTGACACATAAACCCGGAACCCCTAAAACCCTAAAGCTCTAAAGCCCTGAAACAGAAACCCGGAACCCCTAAAACCCTAAAAACCCCTAAACCGGGGTCGTTTCGTCCAGCCTTCACCAGCCCTGGCACTTCCTCGCACATCGACTTCTCCTAAGCAGGCTTACTAGGTTTAGGGTTTAGGTTTTAGGGTTTTAGGGTTTAGGGTTTAGGGTTTTTATAGTCAAGTGATGATATTTTGGGGTATATAAGGGAATAGCATTCCCAATTAAGGCTCCTGTAAGGATCCGCTACGTAAGGATACAAGAGGGGTCGCGGTAGTACTGTACGGGCTCGTGCAGGCTACGTACCACAACCGTTTAGAGTTTGGGCTGCGGGTTTTGCTTCGGGCTTGGGGCTTCTTTGAACACCTGTCAAGGCTTCCAGGACTTTGGCTTTAGGGCTTAGGTTTGGGGTTTAGGGTTTCGGGGTTTAGGGTTGAGGGTTTAGGGCATTCAGGGGTGAGCGTGAGGGCGTGTCCTTATGACTTCCCCGAACTTGCTCAGGGATTTTGGACCCTTGTCGCCCCAGCTCTCACATGCATTTGTTGGCTCAAGGCTTAGTTTGTTTGCGATAAGGGGTTTCATGGGTCTGGGTATCTCTATCGGGATGATTTAGATCAGGGCCTATAAGTAACCCCAAAATAGTATTGTTGGTTTTTAAATAATTGGTCATGATTAAATAAAGGCCATCGACAAGTTCATCGTTAGGATAGTAACAACAACTTAAACTTCTATTCCTTAACCTGGAAGCTGGACACCCAGGGTTTACATGGCTACTGTACGGGTTTACTGTAGGGCGAACGGTACCCTAAACCCTAAACCCTAAAACCTAAACCCTAAACCCTAAAACCTAAACGTTCCGGAGTCTTTGGCTTCGTGTGGTCGCGAATCCTCTGCGAACTCGAAACATGGGTAGTTGTCAAAATTATCGTCCCTTTTTGGGGTACGTACCCTAAATAATAGGTGCCGTATTATAATAAGGACTAATAAGGACCCAAAAAGGGACCGCAATTTTGACAACCACCCACATGAAACATTAACATGGAAACCCTGACATACCAAAACCAATCCCTGTACACTGCACACGCATGTCGAGCATCGTATTGGCGCCGCTCTTCGAGGCGTGGACAATCACAAGCATGACTGGCAAGGAGGAAGATCAAGACGCGGGAGACAAAGGCCAAAATCAATTCCAGGGCGCATCTGGAATGGTGAAGGCACGGTCTGTGAAACCAATGACCGCACCGAAGCCCTGTTCGGTGCGGTTCAGAAAGTCCAGCCTTGCCAAACCCAATAATATTCCTCGACGAACTTGTTGAGCTCAGCAAGGAAGTCATCCTGGGGTCTGGGGTTTCGGGTTCAGATGTTTAGCCGCCAATTCCCGTGTCTCTGCAGTGCTATCGTTTGTGCTACAGAGCACAACTCCCCGAATGCATGTCTTTGCTGTTTTGTACATCTTGCATTCAGCCATTCTGCAATGCCAGAGAGTGCAAACGCCGTTGCGGTGCTTTCCTCCTTCCAGCTGGCTGCCACGATGAGCTTTGAACCCGCAATGCTAGGCACTGCCACATCGCCTGCTAAAAGACCTGTCTTCCCTTGCTTATTGAGTTTATGTTCCCAGGAGGTTTTGGGGCTTTAGGGTTTAAGGGCTCAGGGGTGCCAAGAACTTGCGAGCTTCGATTTGAGGGCTTAGGCTTGGTTTTGCTTGTAGGGTTTAGGGTTTAGGGGTTCAGGGTTAGGGTTTAGAGCTTAGGGTTGAGGGTTAGTTGGGGTTTAGGCTTAGGGTTTCGTAATGTGATTGCGAGGTAGCGGTGGCCCTAGCGAACGTCTTTGGAAGGCCTGGGTTGCCTTCTTCTCATACTTAAGCTGGACTTTGACTGTCTCTTGGGCTTTGGGGTTTAGGGTTTAGGGTTTTCTGGTGCTTAGTAGGGAATGGGCTATAGGGACTACTATAAGGGGCCTTAAGGGACTATCATAGGGATCCATTCCCGCATTCCCTACTAAGCACCAGACAGTGGAAGTCATGGAGGAACCTTTAGAGGAACCCTGTTCTAGAACCCCAGAGTACCCCCTCTAAAGGATCCTTAACCGTTACTTTGAAGTAACCGGAGGGGGGGAAGAAAGTATAGACTTTCATTTCATAATGGTCCCTTTTAAGGAACAGGTCAAACAAAAGCATTCAAGTATGGACCCTAAACACCTAAACCCTAAATCCCTAAACTCCCTAAACCCCTAAACCCTAAATGGTACTCCAAAACCCAGTAAGGCTTTCGGTTCGGGAAATGTGTCTAGGGTAATGCAGAGGCCGGAATAGTTGGCAATAGTATTCAGGAAGGGTTCTGAATTAACTAAACTACAATACCCCCTAAAACTCCACAGAGTCTTCATTATGCAGGCTCCTACACTCGATTTCTAAAGTGTAGAGTGTAAAGATTAGGAGCTCGAGGCAAAAATACAGCAAAGCCTTCATACTATCTTGGGGCCATCTTCTCGAACATCTTTGGGTGTGTCCGGAAACTTGGGATGAGCCCTGTAAACAATCGGTCAAGCTTAGCTATAGATAAATTAGTGTAACATGCATATATATTTATACAGATAAGTATAAACATATTATATATATATATATATAAATAGTATCAACTCATCCCCCCAAATTCCTCCAAAACCCCACAGAACCCTAGAAACAGCCCCTTAAACCCCAAACTCTAACTCAACCCCTCGAGTATCAATCGATCTGGCCCAGGCTCCACGACGCGATCGAAGAGTGGGATGTGGAGACTCTTGTGCCTCAGGGTTTAGGATTTTGGGTTTTGGGTTTAGGATTTAGGGTTTAGAGATTAGGGTTCAGGATTTAGGGTTTAGGGTTTAGGAGTTTGGGTTTAGGATTTAGGGTTTAGGGGGGGGTGTGAGACTCTTGTGCCTCTGATTCGGGATCCCTTTCACAACCCTCACCCGGTTCAGGGTTGAGAGTTTAGGGCTTGCAGCATTGCAGCCTTTAGGGCTGTAGGGTTTAGCAGGGACCTGGGAGTAGGGCCTTAATAATTAGAATAGGGTTTTGGGGCCCATTATACTATAATTATAGTCAGGAACCCCCCCCAAAATAGTATAGGTAATTATTTAGGCCCCCTACATTGACTAAAACAGCATGATTAGAGAAGTTGACCTCAGGCCATCTAGGGTTTAGGGTGTAGGAGCGAGCCTTTCTGCAGTTGTCTCCCTGGTTCTTAGTGGGGGATGGGGGAATGGATCCCTACGATCGTCCCCTGCGGTCCCTTTTCGAAGTCCACACAACCCTCAACCCTAAACCCTAAACCCAAAACCCCTAAACCCTAAACCCTAAACCCTGAACCCTGAACCCTGAACCCTGAATCGCAGGAGAGAGCCGAAATCGAAGCTTTAAGCCAAAGGACTCCACTCAGCTACTGACCCTAAGGGACCATGTGCCCAAAATAGGGTTCCCCCAAAAGGGGTTTTTACTTTAAGGGCACCTGAGGGCTCTATTCGGGTACCGTAAGGCCGTAAGGGTTTAGGGGTTAATGGTCCTTTGCCCAAATAGTATATACCTTGGCCTTAAAGTAGTCCCTATATAGCGCCTATACTACATAGATACTTTGGGGCCAAAGTATGTACTGTTTGGGCACATGGACCCTCACTGTGATACATTCTCGCACTGAGAATCGGTTTCCTCTCCAGCCTTCCTTTAAGGTTCCAGAAGGGCTCTGCCACAAAGGTTTGGAGGTCTGGGGCCCTTAATCTAGAGAATGGGCTGTCTCAACTGTCGATGTGTACGGACTTTGAAACATAGGTCCAGATTAATATCGGGGCCGAAATAGCCAGAATAGGGTTTTGGGGCCCATTATACTATAACTATAATAAGGAGCCCCCAAACAGTATTGGCAAACATTGAGGCACCTACATTATGTTGCACAATAGTGATTCAACTCTGAGCACACGACCCAGCTACAAACACTCGTCATCCTGGACCCACCACAACCTCAAAATACCTACTGTGGGGGCCTAAATTATTACGAATACTATTGTGGGGGGGGGGGCCTTATGATAAATATAGTATAATGGGCCCCAAAACCCTATTCTAATTATTAAGGCCCGTATATTAAATCGCAGGTGTGGGCTTGTGGCTTCGGGTTTCGAGATCTTTCTCACGTCGACGGGGCCCAGAAGGCCTTTCAGAGGGTTCGGGGCTTGCAGGCTCCATGATGCTTCCTGGGCTTTTTGAGTCTAGAGTTTATGTTGGATGTAGGGTTGAGGGTTTAGTAAGGTTGAACCCTAATATAGTACCCTAAATAATAGGACCCTGAAATATCCTGAATATAAGGACCCCAAATAAGGTACCCCAATTTTCGGAAACCCCCATTTAAAGTTTAAACAGACGGGGTCAGGTGTGGGCCTGGGCTGCATAAGCAAGACCAGCTACGTGCAGCTCAGGAAGTCTCCTGCTTTGGCCAAAAGCCCGAGACCTCAACATAGGGGCCTTAATAACTAGAATAGGGCATTGGGTGTATTATATTTTAATTATAATAAGGAAACCCCAAGACCCTATTGTAATTATTCAGGCCCCTACATCAGGCACACCCTACTTTGTTGCCTGTACCCCTAACCCGAAAGCCTAAATCCCCAATTCCTAAAACCCTAAACCCTAAACCCTAAAAGCCTAAATCCCCAACTCCTAAAACCTTAAACCCTAAAACCCTAAAAGCCTAAATCCTAAACTCCTAAACCATAAACTCTAAAACCCTAGAAGCCTAAATCCTAAACTCCTAAACCCTAAACTCTAAAACCCTAAAGACTTTTTGCTGCTGGGGTACAGCGCAACCATGGCCTTTGCGAGCGCGCGGAAGTCAGCAAAGTTGCCTTTGCCACCGCGGGTAGTTCTCTAAATTAGGGCCCNNTAATGGGTGCCGTATTATAATAAGGAGTCCCCAATATAGTACGGCACCCTTATAAAAAGACCCTAAAAGGGACCCTAACTTTGAGAACCACCCACGTGGAGCTTCTACGACAGGAAGGCTTAGGGTTTTACGGCTTAGGGATTTCGGGTTTATGGTTTTGCGGGTTTATGGTTTTAGGGTTTAGGGCTTTGGAGTTTTAGGGTTTTGCGGTTTAGGGAGGGTTTGTAGAAGCCCCTCTAAGGGTTCCGATGTGGGTACTATAGAGGTTACTGCTACAGGACTGTTGGCTACGAATGCTCTAGAAGTCTCAATTGAGCTCTCGGGCTCTTTGGTTTTACCTAAACCCAAGACCCCAAAACCCTTGGTTTAGGATTCTGGGTTTAAGGGCTGAGGGCTTAGGATTTTGATCGTCGGGCCTACTTAGTGGCCCAGGGGACTTAGTAAGTAGGTTATAAGTAGAGTTATACGTCGCCGAAATGAGTTACCCCACTTATCACCCTACGATACCCTGCTTACTCATTCCCTGGGGCTTCTAAGTAGGGTTTGAGTACTGAGTAACAGCCAATGGCCTCTGCCCGGGATTTTTGGTTTAGGGTTGCATGAGGGTTTAGAGCTTTAGGGTTTAAGGTTTTATGAAGGCTTAGGTTTAGGGGTTTAGGGGTTCAGGGTTTATGATCTATGTCAATGTGGAGTCGACGGTCCCGGCACAGCAAAGTGCACAAGCCCGGAAAGATTTCTCAGCTGGCGATCAAGCTTCTCGCAGGGAGCCTTTTAGCTTCGTGCCTGCACACTCACCCTCACCCCTAAACCCCTAAATACATAGACCCTAAACCCTAAAACCATAAACCCTGAACCCTAAAGCCTGAACCCTAAACCTAAACACCCAAACGCCTAGATCCTAAACTGTGGATTTCGATGCAGCCTCATAGCCTCAGCTCGGTTTTGACAGGAGACAGCAGAAGCTTAGCTCCTCAGTGCCCACCCGCTGTTCCGGACTGCCTTTGCCTGCATACTTGACAGATCGTGGGACTTTCGAATTATGTTACATGGCGATAATTTGGATAGTTAGGGCTGGGACACATGTAGTTCTGCAGCCCCACAGACCTTGCAACCCTGAAACCCTAGAAGCCTTCGCAGTACTCTTGCGAAACCGTACAACACCCTTCAGGCACTGCTTAAGTGCTCATGAGATGTAGTATCTAGGGCTACAAATAACGAAACTGTACCTGTAAATACTTTTCGCCTCAGCCCAGACACTTCTATCCTCACATCCTTAGTCCCATCCATGATCCTGCAAAGACCCTAGAATTACCAACTGATTTCCATGACCCTTCAAACAGGACGCATGAACTCGAAACCCTAATTGAGTCGCGACCCCTAAACCCTAAGCCTAAACCTTAACCGTAGTCACTAAACTCTATATAAGCCAGAACCCTTAACCTGAACTCTAGTCCCTGAACCCTAAACCTGAACACAGATCCCCAAACCTCTAACCATAAACCCCTAATTCTACCTTAACCGTAGTCCGTAAACCTTATATAACCCTTAACTCCAGTCCCTGAACCCCAAACCTTAGCACTAGTCCCCAAACCCTTTAACCCAAACCCCTAATTCTACCATAACCATCGTCCCTAAACCCTAAACCCTAAACCCTGAACCCTAAACCCTAAACCCTAAACCATCGTCCCTAAACCCTGTAGAACTCCCTAACCCTATAACCCTAACACTCGTCCCTAAAGCCAAATTCAACCTTAACACTAGGGTTTAGGGTTTAGGGTTTAGGGTTTAGGGTTTAGGGTTTAGGGTTTAGTCCCCAAACCCAATAACCCTATACCTTGATTCAACAACCTTAACCGTAGTCCCTACACCCTACATACCTCCCTAACCCCACAACCCTACCACGAGCTAGTCCCTAAAGCCTAGTTCAACCTTGACCGCAGTCCCTAAAGCTTGCAAGCTCCTCAAACACAAGCACCCTAAACCCTAAACCCTAAACCCTAAACCCTAAACCCTAAACCGCAGGCCCCTTTTGGAGCAGCCAGGCCGCAGCCACGGAAGGTGACGCGCCGCAGCCTTGTAAGCAGAGCATCTTCGATCGCCCTCTCCTGGAGAGAGGAACAAGGGTTTAGGGTTTAGGGTTTAGGGTTTAGGGTTTAGGGAGAGAGGAACAGGGATTGAGGCAAGATTTGGGTGAGTTTAGGGGTTTAGGAGTGTAGCGGGTGTCAGGGGCTCGGGCTAAGGGTTTACGGGTTGTGGGTTTAAGGTTTATTTTTTTTGGGGGGGGGTCTTGTTCGCAGGATGTTGCTAAAGGTTCATTCATGTTATATTATGGCTTTTGCTAAGTTGTACTTGTAGGGCTGTTTTGATTCCTAAACTTTAAGCGTTAAACCCTATTGTCCCCGGATTCAGTTCGAGCATTTCTCTGCTCAGAACGTAATGTAGGGGCCTCAATAGTTAGAATAGGGTTTTGGGGCCCACTATACTAGAATTAAAAGGACCCCCCCCCAAAAAAAATATAATAAACTAGTATAGACAACTATTTAGACCCCTGTATACTACTACGCTTGCTGGCTTTAAGGGTGCTAAGCTTGCTGAAGGATGGGCCTAGCCCTCAAGGGTCCAGAGGACCCAATGTAGGGGCCTTAAGAATTAGAATAGGGTTTTTGGGGTATACTACACTATAGTAATGATAAGGAACCCCCCTCAAAATACTATTGGTAGTTATTTCGGTCTCTATATTATATAAATATACTTCGGAAATTCGGTTTCGCATGGTAGTATATTGCAGGCTAGTATCTCGGGAAGTTTATAAATACTGTGTACTGAGACCCTCTGCCTCTGAATTCGGGTTCGGGACTAAACAAACGCTCAAACCGGGTTTTCTAGTCCCACAGTAACCAGAAACCTTGAGGTATTCTATGCTATAATGAGGGTTTCCGAAAATAAGGGACCCTAATGTAGTACCCTAAATAGTAGGACCCTTGTTATGTAAGGACCCCAAAATAAGGTGCCCCCTTAGTTTCGGAAACCTAAACCCGAAACCCTAAGGTATTCTACGCCGTAAGATGCGCAAACTTCACCCTAAACCCTAAACCCTAAACCCTACTTAGGTCGGCCTCGATGTTGCAAAGATCGTCGGCTCGCTGCTGGAGGTCCACCAATGGAGCACCTCAAGCTCTGCAAGGGTTTAAGGTTTCAGGGTTTAGGGTTTAGGATTTAAGGTTTAGGGGGCTCGAGATCATGGTTCTAGGCTGTGGCGTGGTGAATTGGCTTGATCTGGACAAGGGGGTGGAAGAAACCTGTTGGATAAGTATCAAAGATCGCCTGTAGGTGATTGAAACTTATAGGGCTTAGGTGCTAGGGCCTAGGGTTAGGGTGTAGGCGCTGATCGAAACAAGCACAACCGTAGCCGTAAACACCCTAAATCGCAACAGGCTCCCACGACAAGGCGCTGTCCACAATGCGCAGCAAGTGATCCAACGCTTTCTTCTGGCTTTTCAGAGATGCAACACCGCACCTTGGCAGCCAAGTTGAAGAGTCGCGTTTGTGTGAGTTTCCCTGGATCCCCTCTGTTATACCCCACAGACTTCTATTCAGGATTAAAGGCTTATAAGAGCTTTGTTAAGGGTACATGGGGGGTCCTGGTAATGTAGGGGCCTTAAAAATTGGAATAGGGTTTTGGGGTCTGTTATACTTTTCTTATAACAAGGAGCCCCGGACACCCTATTCTTCTAATTAAGCCCTAAACCCTAAACCCAGGCCCTTGCATTATGTATCCCTAACCCCCCAGGTACCTACTATATAGGGTACTAGAGCCCCTAAGGCCCTATATAGTAGGTACCTGGAGGGTCAGGGTATGCTGCAGGGCTATGGTTATGGGGGTCTGGGGTTCGGCTCACAGCTGCGATCATCGAGGCCCGCATTGCTTGACAAGCGCCACAGGTGCTGCAGTCTTGGCCAGCAGTTTAGGGTTTATGGTTTAGGGTTTAGTTTAGGGTTTGGGGTTTAGGGTTTAGGGTTTAAGCATTAATGCTACATCCTGACTGGCCGGCGCCTTGCTCAAGCACATGGCTGTCGGCCTCATGAAGGAATTGCACCAGCCGTACTCTGTGGCAACCGACTCCATGTCGGTGAGAATGAGCGGCAATCGAGACATGAACTGACTGACGAAGAAAGATACGGCGGCTCTGATATACTGCCAACAGTCCTCATCGGTGTCTTCCGTCACCTCCAGATCCTCTCCGACTAACGAAGCCCTCCTTCGCCCGCTGCACCCGCGAAAAGGCTATCAAGAACTTTTGGTTCAACTCCTCAAACGTTCCCACTCCTGGCATGGCTTGAAAACCCAAACAAGAATGCTCCCGCCAAAGCCGCAGCAGCAAATGTGCGTGCAGCTCCTGAGGCAGCTCCGGCTCCTGCCAAAGCAAGGCCAGCAATGCTTTCCACCCTAAACCCTAAACCCTAAACCCTAAACCCTAAACCCTAAACCCTAAACCCTAAACCCTAAACCCTAAAGCAGATC
>CAJNDV010033890.1:2042-14320 GCA_905221635.1 Symbiodinium sp. CCMP2456
GGAACTCAACCCCTAAACCCTAAACCCTAAACCCCTAAACCCCTAGCCCTTAACCCTAAACTCTAAACCCTAACCCCGAAACCCTTAAAGGAACCCAACCCAGGCCTGTCTCGGGACCTCCATCTTCAAGGTAAGCGCGAGAGTAGTCGTTGTCCTGGGGTAGGGTTTAGGGTTTAGGGTTTAGGATCTGGACCGTTTTAGGGTTCAGGGTTCAGTGATTAGGAGTTTAGTTATTGCTTTAGGGGTTTAGGGTTTAGGGTTTAAGGTTTAGGGGTTTAGGGGTTTTAGGGTTCAGTGATAAGGGGTTTAGGGTTTAGGGCTTAGGGTTTAAGGTTCGGGGGGCCGTCGCAATATGCGATTATACTATATGCTGACACTGAGTTTCAGGAATCGCAAAGCCAAGAATAGTCTAGTATCCTGGCCTATGCAAGCCGCTGTGCCCCTGACGCACCTGTCAATGTAGAGGCCTCAATAATTAGAATAGGGTTTTGGGGTATATTATACTATATAATTACCAAAAGGAACCCCCGAAATAGCATAGGAAAGTATGTGGCCCTTGTGTTACAGAATAACAAGAACCCCCCTAATAACATAGGTAATTACATAAAGGCCCCTAGATTATGCAGAAGGATCCACCCTGGGGCCATCGCTTCTTAGAGCTTCCACCCAATCCTCGGTTGGTCAGAAGAAGCCTGTCTGCCGAGCTCGTCGCACCCTTTAGCCCTAAACTCTAAACCCTACGCCCTAAACCCTAAACCCGAAGCCCTAAACTCTAAACCCTAAACCCTTAGCCGCAAACCCTAAACCCTAAACCCTGAGCCTAAGCCCTTAACGCCCTTAACCCCAAACCGAGACCGGTCGCTGGCACTCCGCTGTTCTCCCGCTGTTGGGAACAACTCGGGCCCTAAACCCTAAACCCTAAACCCTAAACCCTAAACCCTAAACCCTAAACCCTAAACCGTAAACCTAAACCCTAAACCCTAAACCCACTACTGAAGCCCTTAGAAGCTCCCAACCTAACAGAGTACCTGATAATCAGGTATGAGGTATTTGGGTTTAGGGTTTAGGGTTTAGGGTTTAGGGTTTAGGGTTTAGGGTTCAGGGTTTAGGGAAGATGTCGGATTCTAGTGACGTAGATCAGTAAGGAGAAATGATTAACATGTTAGGGTCAAGCACTGGTGGGGCAGGTTCCGGATGATCGTGCGGGGGTCTATCCACCGGCAGACCTGGTTTAATCCGGGTGAAATACAGGGCCATCAGCCCCGGAATATCCCCGGGGCTGGCAGCTGATGTGCCGTCCCGGCGCCGGCAGTAAACGCAGGGTCACCCTGTGAGTCCGGGACATATTTTGCGAATAATGCCTTGGCCTGCTTCCCGGCAGCACTGTAGGTGCGTGCTCTGGCCCTGCCTTGTCTGTCACTGGATTTGTAGATGGCGCACAGCTGAGCCAGGCTTGCCACTGTTGGGTATGATCCCCTGGAGAATGAAGACTCCACAAGGATTGGGACCATGGGCCGGATTGCTTCTGGGAACCTCTTTATATGGGCCTGGAATTGCATGAGATCTGTCCGGAACCCGGGTTCATAATACAATGCTGGTATCTCCTGGAGCATGTGGACCACATCCTTGCAGAATCCAGCCCGGGCATACTCCACCAGATCCAGTGCTCTTGATAAAGAATCCCGGACCACTGAGTCATGTGCACTATCCCGAAGGATCAGAGCCCTTAGGATGATGGCAGACCGGAGGGGTTTCACCCTATCAAGTACCCTCTCAAATTCCAGGAGCATGCCATGGTCCGGAAATGCCATCGTCCCCGGGTGTATCATCGTACATCTATAGCGAAGGTTAGCTCTGGCGAATATTAGGTTAAGGGTTTAGGGTTATCTTGCGGCGACCAACAGCAATATGATTATGACGAGTAGGACCATTTCGTTTTCATTGAAGGCAAGACTAATCATGGTAGCATGAATGCACTACCAACGAGATTTCTAGGAAACTTCTTGCCATGAGGGTAGCTATGAGTTTGAAGGGGCGAGCCTAAACCCAAACCCTTAAACTCTAAACCCTAAACCCTTAAACTCTAAATCCTAAACCCTTAAACTCTATACTCTAAACCCTTAAACTCTAAACCCTACACCCAAGTCCTAAACCCAAACTCCGGAGCCCGGAGCCCCTAAATTCCTACTCCCGAACCCCCTCAACCCTTCCTAAACCCTAAGCCCTAAACCCTAAACCCTAAACCCTAAACCCTAAACCCTAAACCCTAAACCCTAAACCCTAAACCCTAAACCCTAAACCCTAAACCCTAAACTCAACCCCGGAACCCAAAAGAAGCCCAAAAGTTCTCTGGGCTAGAACCCTAAAGCCCTCACACCTAAAGCCTGAACCCTGAACGTAGGGGGTTTAGGGTTTAGGGTTTAGGGTTTAGGGTTTAGGGTTTAGGGTTTAGGGTTTAGGGTTTAGGGTTCAGGGTTTAGGGTTTAGGGTTTAGGGTTAATGGGCTCTTGAGGCCCACTCTACTCTACTTAGAACAAGGATCCCAGGGTTTAGGGTTGAGGGTTATTAGTTAGGCCCCTATATTATACACCCAAAGCAGTTGCGAGAATGGTGTCGGGGACTAAACAACAGCGCTGCTTGGATCGTTGGACTATGTAGATAAACCTGAAAGAAAAGCCTAACAGTAGCCGGATAAGGCCCTGAACTTTGAACCACAAACTCTCTCCTAGAACCCCAGGACAAAGCGTATCAAAACCTTACAAGAGCCATAACTGCTGAACAAACCCTACGGCTTAGGGGTTTAGGGTCTAGGGTTTTAGGATGCTAGCGCCTTGTGTAGGGATGACTCATCCCTATACCGATACCCAAAACCCTAAACGGCCCTAAACCCTAAACCCTAAACTCGTTCCCCAAACCCTAAACCCTAAACCCTAAAATCGTTCAGACGGGCGGCAGAGTCGAAAGCAAAGCCCATGCCGGCTGCAAAGAAGCCTCGGAAGGAGGCTGAATAGTTAGAATAGGATTTTGGGGGGTTCCTTTAAAGGGTTCCCTAAACCCTAAACCCTAAACCCGAAGGCTTAAACGGTTCTATAAGGGCTACTATGAGAGTTTAGGGTTTAGGCATCTGCGGGTTCTGGAAGGTTTAGGCTCGAGGGCTTAGGGTTTCGGGTTTAGGCTTTAGGGTTGAGGGCTTTGGGTTTAGGGCTTTAGGGTTGAGGGCTTTGGGCTTGGGGCTTTAGGGTTGAGGCTTTAGGGTTTAGGGTTGAGGGCTTTGGGTTTGGGGGTTCGGGTTGAGGGTTTAGGGTTTAGGGCTTTAGGGTTTAGGGTTTGTGTTCAGGGGGGTTTAGGGTCGAGGGTGTAGCGCTTTGGGGGTTCGGGTTGGAGGTTTACGGTCTTACACGGGACGTAGAAGGTCTCTGTGCGTTTTCTAAAGGCTGAGGGGGGTTCAGGGTTTAGGGTTTAGGAGAGAAGAAGGTTTAGGGCTTAGACCCAAAAAACCTACCTGTTTAAGGAACTATATGTATACATACATATATATATATATAGAAACCACAATAAAGAACCCTAAAACGGTAGGTTTTTTTCGGCCACAGGTAGGAGAGAAGAAGGCTTAGGGTTTAGAGCTTGAGGGCTTTAAGGTGTTCGTGGGCTCAAGGGCCGCAGGTAGGAGGTTCCCGGGGGGTATATGGTGGCCAGGAACCCGGTAGTCCGGAACGGGTCAACACCTCTCAATCAACTAAGGTTTAAGGTTTAGGGTTTAGGGTCTAAGGTTTAGGGCTTATACCTCTATCATAATGTCAAGCCGCGACATTGAGGGATTGTCTAAATATGATGCACCGGTCTAGCTAAGCCTGACATCTACAGGCACACACCCGGGTGAACCAGAGACACAAACTTCACCACGAGAAAGGCATCGTCCCATGTGGACACGCCAAAGCGAGACATCACACATCAGCACAGTCACCTGCCGCAAAGAACATCGGGGCAGCACAAGCACGCCAGGACGAATTTAAGCATCAGCACCAGGGTCCACATTGTGCCTAACCCCTAAACCCTATTCGGTGCCTAAACTCTAAACTCTAAACCCTAAACCCTAAAGTCGGCGCCTAAGCCCTAAACCCTAAACCCCATAGTCGGTGCCGAAACCCTAAACCCTAAACCCTATAGTCAAAGGTAATAGGGCTCTGGGCCCAAAGCCCTAAACCCTAAACCCTAAACCCTAAAACCTAAACACTCAGGAAGCTCCCGGGCTGAGGAGCTGAAGCGCAGGGGCCCTAAAAACTAGAGCAGAGTTTCCCTAAGGGTCCAAAGGGCACAATAATAAGGTACCTAAACCCTAAACCCTAAACTTTGGTTGCGGATGGTAGTTTGCTAGGTTAATATTTGGGAGAGTTTATGATTATTAGGTACTTGGACCCTTAGGGTTTCTGTAAGTGCTTCTAAAGGGGTTCGGGTATGGGGTTAGTAAACAAGAGCAGAGTTTCTGTAAGTGCTTCTAAAGGGGCTAGGGTATAGGGTTAGAAAACAAGAGCAGAGTTTCTGTAAGTGCTTCTAAAGGGGTTAGGGTATAGGGTTAGAAAACAAGAGCAGAGTTTCTGCAAGTGCTTCTAAAGGGGTTTGGGGTTTAGGGTTAGAGAGCTCGAGCAGGGTTTCTGCAAGTGTTCCTAAAGGGTTTAGGGTTAGAGAGCTGGAGCAGGGTTTCTGCAAGTGTTCCTAAAGGTTTACGGTTTAGGGTTAGGAACTAGTACAGAAGTTCTGGAAGTGCTCCTCATGTGGTTGCGCTATTACTAAGTGGGTTTTATGAGATGTCTTCAAGGTTTATAGGGGCTTCATATATCGGCCTTAGCAAACTAAAACGAAATTGGAGGAAGTATTGCGCTACGTTAGAACTACATAAGCCAGGACTATGACGGAAGAACCCTAAACCCTAAACCCTAAACCTATTGATTGTCCGACCCCGGGATGTAGGAGGCTTCCGTGTGGCAGTTATTTCAGGCTTATGGTTAAGGGGATCTTCGGGACAGATCTAGGGATGATGGCTTCGGGTTTGTGATTTCGGGGGTTAGTGGGTATGATCTGCCTTTGTATGCTTCCAGGCAATTATTGCTGTTTGTCTTTTCGTTTCTGGGGTAGGTTGAGTGGAGTTTTAGGGCTCCGCCGTTTGAGGCAGTGTCTGTTTGTTCAGGATCTTGGGGGTGCCGAATTGAATTGGGGGAGCTTGCGCCTGCGCACTCTTTTCCTTTAATCCCTTTCTTAACCCCTGAATAAACGCCTACATGTTTAGAATATCTTATTACGACTTCCTTACACAGTTCTTGAACAAGTAGGGTTCGGAGTCCGAGGCCCTTAACCAGAAACCCTAGACCCTGAATAAGGTCAGCCCTAAATCCTTAGCCCTACATGGAGGTTCATGGGTAGTTATAAGTCCTATTAATGGGTAATAACTATAGTTACCCTAATTCTAACATCCCCACTTAAAACTAAAACTACCCATGAACCTCCAAGTAAACCACAGACTTCGCGCAGAGCGGCAAATGACACCCACACTGATGGAGCACCACGACTCCAGCATGTTGTTCAAAGGATCCTCGACCCCACAACGCCAAATCCCTAAACCCTAAACCCTAAACCCTAAACCCTAAACCCTAAACCCTAAACCCTAAATACACGGGTATAGGGCTCAGGTCCCCAACATAGTACGGCGCCCTCATAAAAAAAAAAGACTCGAACAAGGACCCTATGTTGGAGAACCACCCATGTACGCATACAGCCATCCATCCCTTCAGTGGCTGTTCGGGCAGAGTATGTGTATGTAGCCGAAGCAAACCCCAAACCCTAAACCATAAAGTGGATGAACACATGTGCAGAAAGGTCCTAAATAACAGGAACTATAGGAGTTGAGGGTTGACGTTGCTGATCGACAGCTTTACGCCTTTCAGGGTTTAGGGTTTAGGGATCTATGTTTGGGTTCGTTGAGGCATCCATAAGGGTTCTACAGGGCTTCAACAAGGTTTCGTAGGGGTTGTATAAGGGGTTGGGTGTTTTAGGGTTTAGGGTGTAGGGTTAGGCGGTTTAGGGTTTAGGGGTTTAGGTACTTGTAGGTTTAGGGTGTAGGGTTTAGGGTTTAGGGACTAGGGTTGTCATCCAATTTCTTTGTGCCGCCTAATGATTTCTCGAATGGGACGACAGCGAGGTAATTTCCCGGTCTTCCAAACCGTGCTCCACCATACCCTACCTCGCCTGTCAAGGAAGCGAACTCTTTCAATGCGCCTGCAACCGTTTTGTTGAGAGAAATCGAAATCTCAGATGCCTTGTGCACGATGTCATGCCAATGCTTCGTTCGGTACGAACTTCTGAAGGTCACTGTCATTCATTCCTTCGGCCGCAGTTGTGACAAAATGCAACAGCTTGTGAGCACACAATAGCGCTCGCATTCTGCCAACTGCTCGTCCGAGCGAAAGTCCCGAGACTGCACGATTCCGTCGCAAAAATGACAAGTAAGAACTCTCAAACACATGTAAGACCGATAGATTTCAGCAGCAATAACTAGCACCTGGAGCAGTACACCCCACCCAAAAAGCCTTACACAACACTTCTCCAACTCGTAGAAAGCCCTAGTTTCACCGATCCTCCACTGTAGCATACTCGATATAGCCTCTCTTTGGAATAATCTAGGAAGCCCTAAACCCTGAACCCTAAACCCTAAACCCTAAACCGTATAAACTTCCAGTACTAACTCATAAAACCCTAAACCCTAAGCAATAACCCCAGTTCCCGCCCGAAAGTGCTCCTGGAATGGATGAGAATGCTCGCACCAGTAGGCGTAGACCATGGAGACAACAGCAGTGCTCAACAGCCTTGTCGGGATTGCATGTTTTTTTTCAGGATCTAGGGTTAGGGTTGTCAGGCTTAGGATGTAGAGTTGGGGGTTAGGGTGCTTCCGGGCATCTATAAGGACTACGATTCTCCAAGTGATTTGGAGTCAAGGGTTTGAGGGTTCGAAGTTTTTGAGAGTTACCCTACGGGTCCAGTGTTTAAGACTTTGGGGCCTTTTTGGGGACCTAAAACCATAAATAATTTACAAAATGAGGACTAGTTGGGACCCTTAGAGTTAAGCTAACCATGAAGGGTTAGCGTGGTGGGTTTAGGCTAGGGTTTAGGGTTTAGGGTTTAGGGTTTAGGGTTTAGGGTTTAGGGTTTAGGGTTTAGGGTTGGTTCAGGGCCCAGCTTTGACGAGGGGGTTGTGGGAATCGTCGCTGGAATCCGGCGGAGCCGCTCAGAAACAGCCGCCCTGGCCTGACATAAATCTCGGTTTTGGGCTTGGGGCCAAACTCTTACGTACGTATTACTATTCACAAGCCATGTCAAGAATTGCTAGAACACCCATCTGAAAACTGCCAAGAACACCGTACACATAACCTTCTTATGGGGTTTAAGGTTTAGGGTTAAAGACTGCAGATTCGAAAACATGCCAGTGCCGAGTCCAAAGGGCTGCACAGAGCCCAGGTTTGTGAAGGCGGCCGCCAAAACGTTGATCCTTGGGAGCTTTGCGCTGGCTATTGAATTGGATATCAATTTCTGTAACTGAAACTTGAACTCAAACTTCAGTTTTGCAACCGAAATTAACAGGGTTGTTTAAGTATGAAGAAGCTGGTTTTGAGGGTTGTTTAACATGCTCTTGATGGGTTTTTGGTGTGTTCTAGGCGCCTAGGAGGGTCTTCGAACGGTTGATGATAAGGGTTTTATAACGACTCTATGAGGTGGGCTGGCACCTTTGGATTATAGCGGCTCTCTAATAAGGGTTCCACTTTGGCAATTTTTTGCGGCTACTATGGGGCCCTTAGTAATTAGAATAGGGTTTTGGAGTATATTATACTAGAATCATAATAAGGAACCCCCAAATACGGTTGATGATGGAAATCCTGCATTACCCATAGTAAGGACTATGCCATAATTCCCATAGTTTAAAGTCCTTAAAGCAATGCAGGATTCATATCATCAGCAATAATATTGGTAATTATTTAGCCCCCTTTAGTAAGGTTGGGGGGTTACCCTAAACCCTAAATACAACCCCAGAAAAGTTAAAGGCTACCGACTGTACTACTACGTTGCAGGCAGGTCGCAGCAAGTCGCGGCTCATCTTTACGAGCAGCCACCACCTGAGCTGCTACCGCTTAGGGCTGGAGGTTAGCGGTTTGTTTAGTTTGGGTTTAGGGTTTAGGGTTTAGGGTTTAGGCTTTAGGGTTTAGGCTTTAGGGGGTTCTCTATACTAATTAGGGTAACTTTCTGGTCCCCAAAATGCGGCGACACTCTGAGAACAAGGAGCTGCCTGGATTCCGTGAGGGCTTTGGAGGGTTCAACAGATGGGCCTTTCATTTTTCTATTTGGAAGAGGGCTTTCGTGGCTACGATACCGCTTTCCACAGCAGGCCTCGTAACAGTGGTCCTAAGTATGTCAGGCTTTTACAGTATATCGCCCTCCGTGGCTGTGTTGCCGTGTTGCCTAGCCTTTAAATTCTTGTAGTCTCATTATCATTCTCATTGGTGTTATGGTTATATTGTAAACATCAAAGAGAAAGAGATGCACAGACAGAGACACAACGAGAGAGAGAGAGAGAGACAGAGAGAGAGAGAGACAGAGAGAGAGAGAGAGATAGATATATATATATATAACTATTTTATATAATCTATATAACCCATATGTATATATAGTACAATACCCACAAGAAGGCTCGAAGGCCCAAGCACCCTGAGTTTTAAAACCAGGCCCCACAAGCCTCTCCCCAGGTACATCTCCCAAAACCCACGCCAGAAAACCTAAAGTTTTGCAAACGCCCATGAACCCAGAGACTCCAATATCCCTTAATTAAGGAATTTGCCTTAAATCATATTAGGGATCCTACTATGATTTACGGTATATTCCTTCATTAAGGGATATTGGAGTCTTTGGGAAGTGCTACGGAACCTCAGCTTACAAATCCTAAGCCATACATCTTGAACCCTAAACCCTAAACCAAAACCCCAAACCCTGAACCCTAAACGAAAACCCCAAACCCTACACCCTCAACCAAAACCCCAAACCCTAAACCAAAACCCCAAACCCTAAACCCTAATGCCAAATCCCCACGGACCCAACCCTCAAAGCCTAAACTCTAAACCCCAAACCCTAATGCCAAATCCCCATGGACCCTCAAAGCCCTAAACTCTAAACCATAAGCAACCCCAAAAACTAAACCCTAATGCCAAATCCCCATGGACCCTCAAAGCCTAAACTCTAAACCATAAGAAGCCCCCTGCCTCTCTCGCTTCAGTCAAAACCCGAACTAAGCAGCGCAAGAAACACTGCATTCTCTAGGGTTTAGAGTTTAGGTTTAGGGGTTTAGGTTTAGGGTTTAGGGGTTTAGGGTTAGGGGTTCGGTTTAGAGTTTAGGTTTAGGGGTTAAGGTTTAGGGTTTAGGGTGCAGGGTTCAGGGGTTTAGGGTTTCGGGACTTAGGGTTTAGGGTTTAAGGGTTTGAGGTTTAGGGTTTAGGGTTTAGGAGATGCTCTAAAATCCTACAACACCCCTATATGTCTGCAAACGCATCGAATTCACAAGCGGAGCTCTAAACTCTAAACCTCGACTACTTCAAGTTGAAAACCCATGAACACGTGCATGAATCCTTGAAACTCTACTGGGTTCTTGTTAAGGAGTTTAGCTTAAGATACCTTACGAGGGAACCATAGACAAGTTTCCTTATTCTGGCGTATTGATGGTAATTAAAATTAAGCCCCTTAACAAGAGCCAACTCTAGAAGCCTTGTGTAGGGGCCTTAAGAACTAGAATAAGATTTGGTTTCGGGGTATAGTATACTATCATTAAAAGAAGGAACCTCCAGAGTAGGGTCCAACTCTAGAAGCCTTCTGAAAGGAACCTTGCTTCAGCGCCCAGGCTGCGGGCAGGGTGTCCGACAACAAAACCTGTGTAGATATCCCCAAACCACCAGAAACCTGAGAGATTTAGGGTTGAGGGTTTAGGCTTTAGGGTAAACCCTAAGCCCCTAAACCCCTAAACCCTAAACCCTAAACCTTAAACCCTAAACCCTAAACCCTGCAGCCCTAAAGCCCAACACCTTAAGCCCGGCGCCTGGTATAAGATCTTATAGGAACCCTTGTAGGACAAACCCTGTGTCAAGCGACTGTAAACCACTGTCAAACCGTCGGAAAGAGCTTGTTTCCCAAGCCCGAGCTGCGCCCCTAAACCCTCAACCCTAAGTGCAGGCGTTAACCCGAAACCCTAAACCTTAAACCCTGGACCCTAAACTCTAACCCCCAAAAAACCCTAATAGACCCCAAAGCCGAAGCTGCCTGCAGGTGTCCCAAGCCCAGAACCCTGAGCCCCGCACCTCAAAACCAAAACCAAACCCTAAAGCCCTAAACGGTTTAGGGTTTAGGGAAACCCTAAACCTGAAACCCAAAGCCCTAAACCCTAAACCCTTAAACCCTGAACCGCTTATAAACCCTAAACCCTAAACCCCTTTAAAGGAACCCCAAAACCTAAACCCCTATAAACCCAAAGCCCAAGCTGCGTGTAGGTGTCCCTAAACGCTTAACCCTGAACCCTACACCCTACACCCAAAACCCCTATAAACCCAACAGCCTATAGACTATATAGACCCCAAAGCCCAAGCTGCGTGTAGGTGTCCCAAGCCCAGAACCGTGAGCCACACACCTCAAAACCCCCCCAAAAAAACCCTAAAACCCTAAACCCTAAACCCTTATATACTCTTATAAACAATTAGAAACCCGTAGAAACCTGTATAAACCCCGCATAAACCCTTATAAGCCCTTATAAACCCAAAGCCCAAGCTGCGTGTAGGTGTCCCTAAACCCTAAACCTAAGACCCTAAACCCTAAACCTTAAACCCTTAACCACCCTAAAAACCCAAGCTGCGTGTATGTCCCAAGCCCAGAACCCTCTAAAACCCTAAACCCCTGTAAACCCCTGTAAACCCTAGTCATCAAACCCAAAGCCCAAGCTGCGTGTAGGTGTCCCTAAACCCTAAACCTAAAACCCTAAACCCTAAACCTTAAACCCTACACCCTAAACCCCTATCAACCAATAGCCTATAGACCCTATAAGCCCTATAAACCCTAAACCCAAAGCCCAAGCTGCGTGTAGGTTTCCCCAGCCCAGAACCCTCTAAAACCCTAAACCCCCTATAAACCCCCTAATGATAAACCCCTATAAACCCCAATCAACCCCTATAAACCCCTGCAAACCCTAAACCCAAAGCACAAGCTGCGTGTAGGTGTCCCTAAGCCTAAAACCTAAAACCCTAAACCCTAAACCTGAAACCCTACACCCTAAACCCCTATAAACCCAATAGCCTATAGACCCTATAAGCCTCATAAACCCTTTAAACCCAAAGCCCAAGCTGCGTGTAGGTGTCCCTCAACCCTAGACCCAAAACCCCGAACCTGAAACCCTACACCCTAAACCCCTACAAACCCAATAGCCTATAGACCCTATAAGCCGTATAAACCCTATAAACCAAAGCCCTAAACCCTAAACCCTAAACCCTAAACCCTAAACCCTAAACCCTAAACCCTAAACCCTAAACCCTAAACCCTAAACCCCTAAACCCTAAAAAAGCCCAAGCTGCGTGTAGGTGTCCCGGAACTCCCAGGACAGGAAGGCCCAAGATCCCCTCTCGGCGAAGTCGTTTTGGACCTGCCCAAGGAGGGGGGTTTAGGGTGTAGGGTTCAGGGTTTAGGGTTTAGGGTTTAGGGTTTAGGGTTTAGGGTTTAGGGTTTAGGGTTTAGGGTTTAGGGTGTAGGGGGTTCAGGGGCTTTAGGGGTTTAAGGGGGTTTATAGGGTTTAGAGGAACCCTAAACCAAGGTTGAGGATGTACGGTTTCGGGTCTGAGGTTTAGGGTTAGGGTCTGGGGTTTAGAATTCTAAGCCCGCGATTTTAGGGCTCCTTGTTCATGATTTCCTTGTAAAGCAACTATCCTCCTTGAAAACCTAGGATATTTAGTGTAGGGTCCAGGTAGGGTTCGGGGGTTGGCGATTAGGCTGCCCGAGGAGGGGGGTTTAGGGTGCCTTAAGGGATCCCTATAGGGATCTATAGGGTTCCTTAAAAGGCTCCCTGAAGGGTTTAGGGTGTAGGGTTGAGGGCTTAGGGTTGAGGGTTTAGGGTTTAGGGGTTCAGGGCTTAATGTTCAGGGTTTATAGGGTTAGGCAGGGTTTGCAGAGGGTTTAGGGCTCCTCCTGCAGAGTTGTTTGTGTCAGCATTCTGT
>CAJNDV010033891.1:0-10256 GCA_905221635.1 Symbiodinium sp. CCMP2456
TTAATGATTGGAATAGGGTTTGGGGGCCAATAATACTGTACTTATAATAAGGACCCCGCCCAAAAAATAGTATAGGTAATTATTTAGGACCCGATATTACCCGAAACCCAACTGACAGGCGAGACGATTTCGCACTACCACGGGAGTTGAAATGACTTGAACATTATGCCATGACGGAGAATACCAGAAACATGCAAGGGGCATGTTCCACACACTTTGCTAGCATGCGCGGGTTGTAAAACTCACGAGAAAACCAGCACAGAACAACTTCAGCTCGCTCTACAATGCTTCACGCATGTCTCCTTTATCCCAGCGATTCTTGCGTATGCTTAAGTGCAGGCTTGGGCTGTTGACAACAGAAGCAGCAACGATGGCAACAGCAGCAGGAACAGCAAGGAGCACATACCGTACTGTTGCTACTGATACTTGGACCCTTTGGGATTGTGTCTCTCCTCATCTCTGCCTCGCCCGTTAATGCAAAGTCAAGAGACAACTTTATCCCTGAAAGATGGCAACAGCTAAGCCTATTCGCCTGAGAACCACCAGTGTGAATCCTTGAAAGCCACGAAGAACGAAGAATGCTCGCCTGAAGGCCGTCGAACAACATCTGGATCCAAGTTTGGAGTTTAAATGAGCGGTTAGGGGTTGTTTAGGGTTTAGGGTTTAGGGGTTTAGGGGTTTAGGGTTGAGGGCTGCTTTTGGGGTTTAGGGCTTAGGGTTTGGGGTTTAGGCTTAGGGTTGCTGGTTGCAAGGTGAAAATCCATAACAGTCCATCCCCAGAAACTCCAGCTGCCTCGCCTCCATCAAAGAACCACCGGCTAATAGCCGGAGAAGTGACAGGCAAAGCGCTTCCTGCTTCCCCGAGGAGCCAGATTGTGCTCTACCAAAAGGATCGTACTTACTTACCTGATCTATACTGATTTCCTTGTCCTAGGACCTGTGCCCTAGAAGCTCCATGTATACTACCATTGTGGAATTAAGTCCCAAAAGACCATACTTATTATTTATGGCTTTATAGGGACCTAATTCCATAATGGTAGTACCTTGACGACCAAATAACCCTTAAAAGTAGGGGCCTTATTCCCATATACTATGAATCCCTATATGGTAGATGAACCTTAAGCCCTTTGAGGCTTCATTTCGTACCTGGGAGCTAGGATTAGGGGGACCCTTGGGGATATAGACCCTCTCAATAAGGTCCCTTTTAAGAGAGCCACAAGTAGGGTTCAGAAGGGGTACCACCCTAAACCCTAAACCCTAAACCCAAAACCCTAAACCCCTAAACCCTAAACCCTAAACCCTAAACCCAAACCCTTTAAGGGGTACCCCTAATAATACTACCTAGTACCTAAGGAGCCTCTGGGCACGATGCCCTAGGACTCGACAAGAAGTGTGGCGACTCTGAGTCTCGGTCTGATGTCGTTGCGGCATTTCAGGCTTTAGGGTTCAGGCTTGAGGGTTCAGGGTTTTGGGTTTAGGGGTTTAGGGTTTAGGGTTTGGGGTTTAGGGTTTAGGGTTTAGGGTTTAGGGTTTAGGGTATTTCGGTTGGCCAACTCTCTGGAGTGCTGTGCTCAGGGTATAGGGGGCGTGGGGCTTAGAGGGTTTCGGGGTTTCTGTGGAGAAGCCGGGCCAGAGCCCCCTGCCCAAACGAAATCAATCCACAAGAGCATCCGTAAATCGTCAACTTCAGAAGCCCAGTTAAGCAATGTTGCACGGTCCAGTTCTCGGATCAACGGGCGCGAAATCTCTTCCAGCCCGGGTGGCCACACCTGAAAAGTCACAGTGTAGTTAGAAGCACTCAAAAGTTCCGGAGAACATGATCGGTAGCAAAAATTAGTACCGGGTATGAAGTTGCAGTGCACAATCCCATTGTAGCCTGCTTTCTGCCACAGGCGATTCTATGACGGCACGCTTGAGATGGCAAACATGCCAATCAGGTTGGTTGAGCGGCACTTGGCCCCGACTACAACGACACCTGCCAGTGACCACAAGCATAAGCCGTTACAGTGATGACGACGACCACCACTACTTCCATTCTGTGACTACCGTCGTTGTGAATCGAACATCCACATCCAGTCAATTCCGGTCGCAGGCCCTGCTGCATGGCTACTTCAGAGAAACCAAAACCTTTAGCATCAGAATAGCCCAAAAGCCTTATATAATAGGGTTTTTGGGCCCAAAAGCCATAAAGTACGAGTCCTTAGAGTCCTAGGGAAAAATTATTCACTCATTATTTCAACTTGCACAACACGCAGACGCCAGCCTGGTGCGACCGTCAAGAACCTGGAATTCCAAAGGCCTTCCTAGTCAGACACGGAGACGGCGAGCGCGATACGAGCGACGAAGTTGGAGACTATATATTCAATGTGTTGAAAAGGGTTTAGGGGTTTTGGGTTTAGGGTTTAGGAAGTCAACTTAAAGTCAAGGCGGCGGATGTTTTCGGGTTCGGGTGTTCAAGAACGAATCCAAATACCTGATGGTTTGGTTCTTAAATCTAAACCTACTATCCCAATGGCCGACGGCCATGCTGCGACAATTGTCCCTAACCCCTGTCTACTTGAGCCCTCAAGCATTACCCTTAGCATCAAAATAGCCCAAAATCCTTTTATCATAGGGTCTTTGGGACGAAAAGCTTCAAACTATGAGTCCTTTGAGGGTAAGGGTTAGGGATGCATCAGGCCTGGTAGTCTGCAGCGCCCATGACCAGATGGAAATGTTGCCGGGCGCTTTGCAGGGTGTAGCCAGCATCCGCCAGCGGCAGCGTAAGCCCAGGAGAGCCTTGCGGATTACGGTTTACGATTTAGTTCGGATTTATGGTCCATATATCACAGGCCAATGACTTGGAGATTGTGCAACTACGAATGCTTAACATCCAGGCTTAGGAAGGAGACCTGGATGTTCAGGGACTGAACAGTAGCAGCAGCGGCAGGAGTAGTAGTAGTAGTAGCAGCAGTAGTAGCGGTAGGGGGTAATGGTAGTAGTGGTAGCAGTAGTAGGAGCAGCAGTAGTAGTAGTAGTCGTCGTCGTAGTAGTAGTAGTGGTAGTGGTAGGGGGTAATGGTAATAGTGGTAGATATAATAGCAATAGATTCTGCTCGTCGTGCTCGTGGTAAGGTTATACTGATACCGGTACGGTAGCGGTACTGAGTACTGATAGCGGTGGTTCAGGACCCACCATTGTAATCTTGCCGCTTCATGTGCGGAGATTGTCACACCGCTTGCGCAAGGCCAATGCCCAACACACACATCCGGCAGCTGCCAAATACCGTTACATGGACGCGTTGCCCGCTATGTGAACATCATAATGGTGTCACTGCTGACGCAAGTTCCTGAAGCTGTGGCGTCGAAAGGGGCACGCAAACAAATCGGGAACAAACTCTAGTCGATGTATACTGGCATTTTTTCGCTTCGGGCAGCAGTGAGAATGAACAGACTATTGACGATGGAAAAAAAGGCTGGGCAACAAGGACTGAAACGGAAAACCTGGTAGGACCTAGATCGGACGATAACATCAGGACTTTCCAACATGGTTCCACAACTGACGGTTTCAGCAGCGCATGAGCAGACTCCATATCATGTTCGGGAGAAAGTATTTCGTGATTGATGCCTGCACAACCACGAATCAGATGCTTTGACGGCCTTGAAACCGCTGTCCTACACAATGTGTGTTCGGATGCTCTAGCCAATATCAAAAATGGACGTGCTTCCTTTTGGCCTGATGATGATGTGCAAAGGTTGCTTGGCTTGGCGGTCTCGCAGTTATCCCTGGCCGACACTCTACGCTTGGTAACCTCGTATGGTTAGTTTCATTGATGGCACGCCGGGAAATCTAAACGGCCGGAAATTTCCAAATTTCATCGTAGCCAGGCTGACACGGTATATTCAGCATGCAAAACTGGCCAGAAGAGCCGAGTCTGCCTGAGGGAAACGTGGATCAAGATTGCGAATGCCAAAGTGAGAGGAGTGTGCGATGCATACTCTCTTGCTGTCACGTCGCATGCGCCAAAAATCCTAAACCCTTGTCGTCCACGATTGCAACAGACAACCGAATAAGACATGCTGATTCTCCGAAGGATCCGCTGCCCCATACATGTGGGCTTTGTTTTCATAATATCCAGATCATGCTGCATCCGCGTGTATTTACACGAATTCGGAATGTCAGATAACGTTCGTGATTTCGAAAAATTTCGTCGGACAGCAGAAGTTAGATGAGTCATTGAGTAATAACAGCGCTTGCAGCACAAGACATGCAAAACGGGAAACATCGAAGTATCAACGGCGAAAGCTCCCAGCAAATAGTCTTAGCAACCATTCACAAGCCTTTTTCTGCGGTTTCGTTTGCCTCAGATACATGCCCTGTCCATCAGATTGCCGAAAATATGACATTGCCGAATCAAAGTCGTTGCCATTGTGTCTTCATTCAGTTCCGCCAACCCGGAAGCCGCAGCAAACGTGAACACTAATAAAGCCTTCACGCACAAAATCCAGGTTGTGGCGACGAATACTCGGCCATAAACTCCACAACATGCTGACAAATGCCATGGAAAGACTGCAACCTTCGCTACAGGATTGACAATTTGTTCGTTCTACGTTTAGTTCTATTTGGGTCAACTTACGTAACTCAAGGCAAAAACCTCGAATGCCTGCACCCAGAACGACAGTACAACTTTTGAAGAATCCTACCCAACATGATGGAACACTGCGAACTCCCTACATGAGCTCAACGAATGTCCCAGGAAACACAGGCCTGGTCCAAGGCCACAGCACTTTTCTCCTGGCAATTTGCACGGGTCCAGCTCTGGCGATGCTTGAAAAAGTCATAAACTAGGAAATTAAGATGTCCAGCATTTCGGAGTCAAGACTTGGGGGCTGTGAACAAGATGTGCCGATTTGCACTCCTGCGCAAGCAGTTTTCATGCTGCCAGAAGGAGAAAGACGTGCAAAGCAGGACAAGCCAAGGAGACGAAAGAAGACAACGAAGCGGGACCAAGAGACGCGAGCACGCGCTCACTCTCGCTCACTCGCTCTCTCTCTCTCTCTGTCCCTGCGTTTGTCTCTCTATCCGTCGGTCTGTCTGTGTGTGTCTATCGCTTCCGCTCACTCGCTCTGCTCTCGGGCACTCCCTCTCTCTCTTTCTCTCTCTGCCTCTCGCGCTCTCCCTCTCTGTGTCTCTGCCTCTCTCTCTCACACACGCATGCGCGCATGCACACACGCGCATGCAAGCAGACATGTGCATTCTGCGTGCGCGCACGTATGCGGTCTGTTCTAGTAAAGCTGCTAACACCGGGTTATAGTGCTTGCTGTGGGGTGTTACAGGGTCTCTGACTCCTTTCAGTATGTAACGCAGGCCTGAAACAAGGTTCCCGTACAGTAACTGCATGTAAGTCCAAAGTCTATACGGTGTGGTTAAATACCGATCAACCCTAAACACTGCGCAGTGTTTCGGTATGTGCATTGCGAACCCATGCATGAAGTGCAGACATGTAGCTAACTGTCAAAACCATGGTCCCCTTGAAGAACTCAATATTCAATCTATTCTTACTACGGCACCTTATATTTTTGGGGGAACAGCGAAAGGATCCGAGTTTTCATCACAACCCGACGTGAAAGCTCAGCTCGAGGACCAGCTAAACCCCTACACTTCAGACGGGTTAAGGATTGCGGATTTAGAGTGTAGAGTTTAGGGAAGCTAAAGCATCTCACACCCTGGAGGCCGATCTTGCAGATTCTCGAACTCAAGGGAACGATGCTCTCGTGGCAGCAAACTGGACTCTCATGCATGGACACGCTCCACCTGAGGCGCAGAAGCCTTTCAGTCCCAGGATCAAAAACCTACCTACAGTCTCCATTGCGGTTATATATTAATAAGGATTCTATAAGGTAACCCCCAAAAAGGAACTACAATGGAGACTATAGGTAAAGCCTTACCCTTCACCTCCGACAGTATACGACCCTACACCCGAAGCCCTGAATAAATTACAAACCCTGAACCCGACATCTTCCCAGTAGTTGACAGGGGCCTTAACAACTAGAATTGGGGTTCGATGGGTATTATCGCAGAATGTGTTCTGTGTTTAAAACGAAAACTACACGGCAACATTTTTGCTTAAACGTTCCGACCGCGATATTGTGCCTATTCTACGTATAGTATCCAATATATCCTTGTTATTTCGTCATTTTTTACAGAAAAGGATCTGAAACATACAAAAACTGAACGACAATCAGGACTATACGCCTGAGCCCTAAGCTAAAGCTCTAAAGCTTTCCCGGTACGCCCTAAACGTTTCCGTGAGCCCTGAACCCTACACCCTAAACCCTAAGCCCTAAACCCTAAGCCCTAAACCCCCAGCCCCAGCCCAGACCTCTGAATCCTAATCCGTATCGTAATCATAAGCCCAAGTCGGGAGTCTGACACGCAGGCCTGGAGCAGCGAAAAAGTCGCGCCAAACTTCCTTTCTCACCCAAGAAACTCCAATATCCCTTATTTAAGGAATACACCTTAAATCATATTGGGGATCCTACCATAATCTAAGGTACATTCCTTAATTAAGGGAGATCGGAGTCTCTGGGACGTTCTTCGGCTTTTCGGGATTTTCAGGGTGTACCTGGACCCTTAGAACCTCCCTTCTAAGGGTTCCTTATTATGATTTCCTTATATATGTCCTTAAGAAGGTAGGTCCGTTGGGGTCTAGGTATAGGCTGATTCATTCTGTGTTTCATAGGGAATCATGGGGTTGGTTCTGGAGTTCTACAGGATCTTTAGCCAGTTGTAAAGTTTGGCTTTAACGGGCTTCAGCCTTTTTTTCCCCGTTCCCTGGGACACTGCCTTCAGAGGCTTACACCACCGTAAAACCCAGCAGAGTGTGTTTTGAAAGGTTGGAATCCTTGACCCTAAACGCTATTAATATCAAACCATGCATCGTAAACCCCGAAAGAGTGTGTTTTGAAAGGCGTTTTGGGATTCACCAGTGTGTTAACTCGGGTTTTGATGAATTTGCTTCTGTTTAGGGACATGTAAACCCAAGTGATCAAGGAAACCCTAAACCCTAAACCCTAAACCCTAAAACCCCTAAACCCAAACCCCTAAAACCTAAACCCCTAAACCCTAAACCCTAAACCCTAAACCCCTAAACCCTAAACCCTAAAGGAGATGTCAGCTATCAGTCCTCCGCGGCTTGAAAGCACTCTTCCGCCTGCGGTAGCTGCAGCCTTTCAGAGGCGTCTTTATTTCAGGAGTTATGGGCCTTACCTATAGTCTCCATTGTAGTTCCTTTTGGGGGATACCTTATAAAATCCTTAATCTATAGTTGGTTAAACCGAAAAAAGGAACTACAATGGAGACTATAGGTATTTGTCACATACAGTATCCATTGCACTTCCCGTTTTGGTTAGCCAGTTTTGTGGTTAGGATCCTATAACGATGTTGGCTAGCCAAAACTGGAACTACAATGAAAACCATGGGTAGAATAGGGTTTAGGGGTATAGTATCTATCTAGTCGAAAGGACAAGCTTAAGAACTGATCTTGGTTATTGTTCCGACCCCATACTGCAGGGTTGGCATGAGGTTTACCTTCAACTACCAAAGCCTACTGTGCAGCCGGGTACCTAAACCCTAAACCCTAAACCCGAAGGGCATAAATTAGGATTCTGCGCAGAAGCAGGTCCCAATGTTTACCTAGCCCTAAGTCACTAAGGGTCCATGTACCCAGATAGTATATACTTTGGCCACTTTAGCCTTTAAAGTAGTCCCTAAATAACTACTTTGAGGCCAATGTATATACGATTTGGGCACATGGATACTTAGAGATAGCTACATCCGTCAGGGGCTCAGAAACCAGCAAGTGAATAGCTAGATAAACCGAGTGGAGCCTGCAAACAGTTTTCAGCCATCTAGTGCACAACCTACACCTACATGGATCAAGCGTCCTGTCAGGCTATCAAACTCAAGACAACAAAGCAGGCATGCACATGAAACAGAAAAGAAGCATCACGAGCATGGCACTCGGAGTAGGTATGCATGCGTCGTGGAGCGAAAGTGGTACAGCTGTAGCGTAAAACCTGTAATCTTGAATCCTGAAACCCAAAACCCAAAACCCTAAACCGTGAACCCTAAACCGCAAACCCCAAACCCTAAACCTATATACTCTCTATTTCCTCATACTTTACAGTCCCGAGCCCAGGCCCCTGCATGTTAAAACCCCTCAGCCGCAATGGGGCCAAACCCCAAACCCTGAGACTTCCCGAAGGGTCCTTGTACCCTTTAATGGTTCCTTTAAAGAGGTCCTTTAAGGGTTCTATAAGGGTACCAGAAGGGTTTAGGGTTTAAGGCTCCCGGGTACCCAAATAGTATATACTTTGGCCTTAAAGTAGTCCCTATTTGAGCACTTTCGGGCCAAGGTATATACTATTTGGGTACATGGACACTCAAACCCTAAACCCTAAACCCTTATAGTACCCTCCTAGAACCCTTAAAGGACCCCTTTGAAGGAACCCGTAAAGGTACATTATACTATTTGGGTACGTGGACCCTCAGGGCTTCGCATCCCTCCCAGCGCACACGCAGAAACCATGCCGGCTCAGTGCAGCTGCCGCGGTCTCCATGTCGAAAGCAAAGAAGGCCTCGTACTTAAAGGATCAAAGGCTCCTATATTAGGGTTTAGGGTTTAGGGTTAAGTATGAGGATCATAGGCCCCTACCTTAAGAACCCAAAACCCACTTTTTTGTAGGTTCTTATTATAAACCCTAATATGGGGATTTATAGGGACCCTACAAAAAAGTTGGTTTTGGGTTCTTAAGGTATATTAGGGTTTTGAGTTTAGGGTTTAGGGGATCAAGGGTCCCAAACTACTTAAAGGATCATGGGACTTAGTAACTAGGGTGATAAATAAGGTAACTGTACTTGTAATTTCCAATAACCCCAATGCCTTATAACCTTACTTACTAAATCCCATGATCCTCCAAGTACGGCTGATTCTCCGAATGCCGCATTACCCAGGATAATGAAGACACCTCAAATCAGATAGTTTCGAGTACTTCAAGTCATGCAGGATTGTGTCCATCATCCGTAGGGTTTTGCAGGCTTTGTTTTGTATAAACCCTAAACCCTAATCCATAAACCCCAAAAAGGAACCGACATCTGGAAACCAAAACAAAAACAACTGCCGCCCTGCTGGAGGCATCTGCTGCTGCAATCAGAGGCTCTTCCTCACGCAGGCTACGAGGCTGCTCGGCCTGGTCACGTTTAGGGTTTAGGGGTTTCGGGGTTTAGGGATTAGGGTTTGGGAGTAAGCTTTAGTAAGGGCTTGTGCTTGAGGGTCACGACACTGAGGTCTGTTGTTGGGAATAAGGTTTAGGGTTTAGGGCTCATAGAGTTAAGGTTTAGGGCGCAGGGCATTTAAATGTCCACTTTGTTGCGTATAAGAGGGCTTCGAGGGGTCAGTCTCTCTATGAGGGTTTAGCGTTGAAGGTACTTAGGCTCACTGCAAGGCTGATACAGGATCGGAAGCGTTACCGGTCTACCTATTAGAGTTCCCAGGGGCATGTTAAACAAGGGGCATACACCGATCATCTTCGGTTTGCCATTTCTTAAACGTACACATGTTACGCCAGACACAACTAGATTTTCGGTAAACCCTACACCCCTAAACCCTAAACCCTGACGTGTGTGGGGGTTCAGGATTTCGGGCGTGCGGCTTAAGCTTGAAGCCTTACAGCTTCAACCGGATCAGGTACCCTAAACCCTAAACCCTAAACCGCTCAAAACTGGGGCTTCAGAGTGTAGGCTTCCCCTGAGGGTCCATGTACCCAAATAGTATATACATTGGCCCCAAAGTACTTATATAGGCACTACTTTAAGGCCAAAGTATATCTATTTGGGTACATGGACCCCTAGGCTTCAGGGCTTAGGGCTTAGGGTTGTTAGCCCTAAGGCCCCATGGGCCTAAATAGTATATACTTTGGCCTTAAAGTAGTCCTATTTGGGTACCTTGCGGCCGAAGTATCTCCTATTTGGGTACATGGACCCTTAGGGCCTAAACCCTAAATCCCTAAACCTTAACCGACCCTAAACCCTAAACCCCTAAACGCCCAAACCCGTAAACCTTAAACTAAACCCAAACCCTAAACCCCCAAACCCCTAAACCCTAAACCCCTCAACCCCTAAACCCCTAAACCCTAAACCCCAAACCCCTAAACCCTGAACCCCTCAAGCCCTAAACCCCTAAACCCTAAACCTAAACCTAAACCTCCAAACCCCTA
>CAJNDV010033892.1:12638-28036 GCA_905221635.1 Symbiodinium sp. CCMP2456
CTTAGGGGTTTAGGGTTTAGAGTTGCAGCCGGGACTCACATCCACATCTTTTCGGGTGCGTTAAAGAACTGAGCTATGCGGCTTTGGATACAAGACCCATGGTCTTTCCAAGAGTCGGTAGAAATACTTTCGAACCCCACTGCCAGCGACTCAAACTTCCAGCAAGCCTTATGGAACACCTATTCTGGAAACTGTTGATAGAACCCTTATCGACATCAACACCTGTACTCACCCGTTAAGCACCCGTTCCTTATGACAACTCTGATAGGCTCTTCCCTGCTACAACCCTAGACCCTAAACCCTANNCTAAACCCTAAACCCTACACCCCTGAGCCTTCATGGAGACACCAGAAGGCTGCGGGCACACCTCAAGGTCTCGAACCCCGAAGCCGAAATTCTTGAAGCATGAAAGGCCGAAACCCAACCACCTGAACCCGGAAAGGCCCAAAACCCTTCAGCCTAAACCGCGCAAAAACAGCCCCCTGATGTAGTTTTTATCCGACGACACTGGACACTACTAAACCTTAAACCCTAAACCCTTAACCCTAAACCCCTAAACTCAAGACAACCACAGAGGCCCTCAACCCTGGACCTTGAGCCTCGGAACCCTTCAACCTCGCCCCCCCCTTCCTTTGGGTTAAGGGTTTAGGGTTTAGGGTTTACAAAGGACATCCCGAGGATTAGCTTTCAAGGAACCTTCTAGGGAATCCTCAAATCAACCCTTCAAGGAGCCCTATGCTACCCTTATGAAGGAACCCTATACTACCCTTAAGGGAGCCCTTAGCATTCGTCACTGGTTTTGCCCACCTGGCGCAGGAATGGAGGACCCCGGTGACGATGAAGCCCAGCCACGTCAGCCTTGGGACCCCCCAAACCAAAAAAAAAACCCAAAACCCCTAATCCCTGATCCCTAAACCCCTAAACCCCTGATTTGTTTAAGATCTGAAAGTCGGGTCCGGGGTTTTAGCGAGTTTGGGGCTTAGGGTTTAGGATTTTAGGGTTTTTGGGTTTCAGGGTTTAGGGATTGGGGTTTAGGGATTGGGGTTCTTTTATCAGAACTTGCTGTCATAAGGATTATAAGGTTCTAAAAGAGCTAAACAGGGCTTTAGATGTTGAGCGGCATTCTTGTTAAGAATCTTACGCGAAGCCGTGAAAGCAACTATGAAATCCGAAGCCCAAGGCTAGGAGATAGACCCTAAACCCTAAACCCCAAACCCTAAACCCTAAACCCTAGACCCTAAACCCTAAACCCTAAACCCTAGACCAGCTCAAGGCACTGGTGGTTAGAGAATCTTGGTGATTTGCTGTTTCTGGCACAGAGTTGCCAGAGATGCCACCGCAAGTTGCCAAAACTCCGGGAGGGCGGGTGGGCCCAGCGCTGGTAAACTGGCTTTTCAGCCTCCAAGGCTCCGGGCACCATGCCTTCTGTCGAAGCACAGCTGCGCAGTCGCTCGGCCTTCCTCCCTGATTTATGACGACTGGAAAGTCAGACGTCGGCACGTTGCAACAACAATATCCCTTCATTGTTGGTTAGCAGCACTCTCGCTCCCTTGCCTCAGCTCGCAGTGCGGACGTTTTCACAGCTCAAGGCACTGGTGGTTAGAGAATCTTGGTGATTTGCTGTTTCTGGCACAGAGTTGCCAGAGATGCCACCGCAAGTTGCCAAAACTCCCACACACCAGCGACTGGTTTCACCGCGAGGTAAGCCGCACGTATCAAAACTGGTTCTCCATGGTCGGACCAGCCCATGGAAACCCACATCTTGTGGAAACAATGCACCAGCCTGTCCTACAGCTGCCGAAGCTGACAAACTTGGCCAATGAAAGCCTGCCAGTCGCGAGGCATCCGGTAACCACAAGTTGGGTGTCAGTGCTCTTGGCTGTGAAGGACGCCAAACTCTGAAGGTAAAAACACAAAACGACCGCTTAGCGGCGCGAGGTGTTGGGCTGCGAAAACTTGCGGCCCCTCTATGGCTCATCTGCCGGATTGCTCTCTGACGGAATGTAAATCAGCCTAAGAAGGAGGTCGCAAGACAGCACATGTGCACCGATAGACCTGAGGACACCACGGAACCCTGGTGCCGAGGTTCGCCCCTTTGCTGCGGCACCCAAGACAGCTTTCGCGTCCACCAACACGACCACTTTCTTGTGATGCTTCGCACGGGTGCGGCACGACCATTTGATGGTCAGCAGGAGAGCATGCCCTTCCAAGACTCCGGAGTGTGCTGCCCAGCGTGCTCTGCTGGATATGACGGTTCGAAAATCAGACTTCCGGTAGCGCAGGCGATGAGGCAAACCTAGGCGACAAGGTCCCGAAGAGTGCTCGCAGCTGTGCAGCCGCACATAGTCTCCCCGGCGCTCTGCCAATCGGCTTAGCTCTTGAAGTTCCTGTTTGGTGCTGCTCACCGCCGACACGCCGAAGCCAAACTCAGGAGCAGCATCACACGCCAGAAGCTCTTGGTGAAAGCCCCGGTCCAAGCTGACGGACAGGAGAGGTAGCAAGCTCGTGGCCACTGCTATCTCACGCAGCACATTGCACGGAACAGGTTGTCTTATGTTGGGCTCTCGCCGAACGAACTCGTATATCTGGTCAAAAACTCCAAACATCGGCCTTTGCAGGAGGCTGAACCACTGAAGCAAACCCAACAAACAATTCACTGCCCCTGGTGAGGCCCACTTCGTCCGTAGCAGATCTAAGCAACTCGCCAGGCACTTCAGAAGCTTGGCTTGTGAGGGTTCTGCCATGTGGGGGCGACTGCTGACATCACAGCCCAAAACAGTGATTTGTTCGACCAAGCTGATGTCCTTGCTCTCCTTTCGCGGAATGCCTGCAGCAGCGAGTGCACCATCGAAGCGCTGCAACGTGGACGTCCCATCAGCACGCGACTGGTGAATGAAAACGGTGTCGTCTGTAGCCACCAAGCATAACTCGGACTGGTCGCTCGGAGGCTTGTGACAAACGGACAACACGCATTCCTCTCGAACGCCTGCAGCTGCAACGCACGCTAACGTAGTGCCTTGCGCGATTGCTGAGGACCAACTGAAACCCATTGGCCAAACCACATGCACCGGGAAGACGAACTCGTTGTCACTTAACTGAACACCTGCTGCGTCGTCCGTGAGCTCACTCAACGCGGCAAGGTCCATGCCCGTCTCTCTGAGCCAGTCTCCTACCAACAGCGGCGGCTGGGCGAAGAAGTCTTGCAGGTCGGACGGAAGCCTGAGCGTGTCGAAGAAAGTCTCCGCATCACGCTTGGAGTAGTAGAGCGGCTTCCCTGTCTCTGCATGTTTTGTCCAGCAGCGATGAAGGGTTTGCAAGCCTGTGTGGCGGCGGCGGTCTGGCGGCCAGTGCCGACAGCTGCGCACCATTCCAGATCTTGCGTTGTCTGCCTTCCGTGGCTTTAGCCGCAGCAAAAACTGAGGCCAAACCACGCACATGCCGGCGTAGCCTCAGCTTCCCACATGCCATCTCCCTGGCCACGAGGATGAGGTACTGTCTGTAGTCAAGCTCATTCGCTGGCACGAGTGGCTGAACCCGTGGCTAAGGCTCTGGAAAAATCGCTGAAGAATCGCTGACGGCACTAACCAAGTCCTTTGGAATATGCCGCAATGGGTCGCACGTGGCAGCTTGCAACGGCAAGTCGACAGCATCTCCTCTCAAAGGCCCATATTGGGAGGACGATGCCGACTCAAAGTGCTGAAAAGCGCCCTGCCAGACCCAGTTGTCGCCTGCCACTGCTTGCAAGCGGGTTAACATGTGGGCCACTTTCACTGCCACATGATTCTGGGCTTCAAGTTGGCATACCGTTGGGCCGTTTCGCCAAGGTACCGTTAATCTATGCGTCTTGAAATCTGCCCACATGGCATTGAGCCCCACGATGCACAGATTCACCACTTTCAAAGCGGCACGCTGCATGTCCGAGATGAACTCCACGGTCGACGGCCAAGTCTGGATTTCCGGCAGCGGGAAGATTTCTCGCATGCGCTCAGTGGCTGGCGAGCTCCAGTTCACAACAAAACACGACAGAAGACCGCTATCCCCGAAGAGCAGCACGTCAACGGCGCTTGCAAAACCAGCAGCCACAGTGGCCGCAGTCACCCCAAGCAGCCCCCGCCATTGGCGCTGCCTGCGGGCATCCCGCTCCACTTTTGACGGTGAAGGCTTCTTGCCTCTCGCCTGACTTTGCCGCATCGGTGAGGCGCCGCTATCAGCAAACCTGGGGGTGGCGCAACAGACAGAAACATGTTTCGCCAGAGCGCGGTGACCGGGCGCTAGGCCAAAAGATCCATGCTTGCTGCAACTACACAAACTACACCACCCAGCGCTGGTAAACTGGCTTTTCAGCCTAAAAGGCTCCGGGCACCATGCCTTCTGTCGAAGCACAGCTGCGCAGTCGCTCGGCCTTCCTCCCTGACTTATGACGACTGGAAAGTCAGACGTCGGCACGTTGCAACAACAATATCGCTTAAACCAGAAAGCTGCCAGTTGAAGCCCTCAAGCCTGAAGCTCCCAAGCACCAGACCACTGAGGCGGGCACGGGAAGGCCACAAAGATGTAGGTGTCCATCCAGGTGCTCGAGCGTCTGGCAAAGACCGCAAAGGCATGGACCAAGCACCTGGATAGGACCGTCCAGGGTTTAGGGTTTAGGGTTTAAGGTTTAGGGTTTAGGCCTACTATTTAGGCATTCTCGAAAAAGGATAAAGTGCTTTCACCGGCGACTGTAGAAAACACCTCTTCTTTCCCATGCCAAGAAAACCCCATACCCTAAGCCCAAACCCCTCTAAAACTCCTTTGAAGGAGGGATTTCTGTACCATTTCTGATAGCCCCAGCTCTGAGGCTTGTGCATGCTGGCATTCAGTAGGTTTCGTAGCTCGAGGGCATATGGGGCCTTTCTTGGGATATGGAAACCCCATACTTGCAGGTCATACTAAACCCTAAACACTAAACCCTAAACCCTAGACCCTAAACCCTAGACCCTAGACCCTAAACCCTAAACCCTAAACCCTAAACCCTAAACCCTAAACCATAACCTCATAACCTAGGGTTCGGGGCTGATGGGCTTTAGAGAGGAGGCACCAGCCCATGGCTGCAGAGGATGTGCCGCGGATGAACTCGAAGTTCGTGGGCATGAAGGTTCCTTCTTCGTCGACTTCAAGAGCCCCAAACACGTTTAGGGTTTAGGGTCTGGGGTTTAGGGTTTAGGGTTTAGGGTCTAGGGTTTTAGGACTTAGGGTTTAGGGTTTAGAGTTTAGGGTTTAGGGTTTAGGCTTGGGTTCTACACATTAGCCCATTGAAGGAACTTCAAAGGTATCCAAGATCGGGACAGAGGTTCTCTTCATGTACCGCTCGGCGCAGGAGACGACCGTCACCACAAGGAGAAAGCCGATACTCCAGAGACCCATCCACAGGACCAGCCAGGTGTCTTCGGGCTTTACCTCTCTTCTTCAACAACCGGGCCCAAAAAGGGGTCCCAGACTTTCTATATAAGGTTGAACCCATGGGCCCCTAGTATGGCCCCTTAACCCTGCAACCCTAATATACCTACTATATACCCTATATATACCCTCAAAGGACCCTAGAATCCCCTAAGGCCCATGTTAGGGGGCCATGGGTTCAACCTTAGATTCTAAGAGAGACCAAGAAATATGAGGGCAAAAAGGTTCAAAGGTTCTCCCGTTGGCGATCTAAGTTACCACAAGTCCCTCAATGGGGTTCAGGCTGCCCGTGTGGAAGTAGAGGACGAGCTGGAGTATCAGGAATCCCATGACCAGGCTAACACCATCAAGGGAAGCTTCATGGGCGGCGTGATCCCAGTGGCAGAACCTCCGCACCCTCTGGGGCCCCTCCGGCGGGAGCTTTCCAGCCACGGGATCCCGATTCCGAAGATCACCCCCAGGGCCCAGATCAGCTCCCGGCCTCTTGGAACCTGCGCTCTTCGGGTTTAGGGTTTAGGGTTTAGGGTTTTGGGTTTCGGGTCTAGGGTTTCGGGTTTAGGTGGGAAGGATGGCTTGTGACTACTCCGCTCTTTTTCTCACTGCGGCAAACAGAACCTCGCCTCTCTAAACAGCCTGTCTAGCCATAATAAGTACCTAGACTTGGGGTTTAGGGTTTAGGGGGTTCCTTATGATAAAGCTCCTTACAACACCCCAGGAAGGAAGACATGACCTGCTACAACCCTTGCAGAACCCCGTCGACAACTATGTCAAGAATCCCTTTGTAACACGAATCACGAAATCGCAAAGAAGACTATATACTATCCCTATACAGACGGTGGGGAAAGCCCCTCATAAAGCTCTGTAAAAGGGTAGTTTTCAAAACTAGGGTCCCTTTTAGGGTCCTTTTCATAAGGGTGCCGCACTGTATTGGGGACCCAAAAAGGGACCCTAATTTTGAGAACTACCCAAATAGAAAGCCCTGGGACAGAAGCTTCTGAGACTGCTCCATGAGGTCAACTCGTTCTCCTGGACTCGCATCAAGCAGCTTGCTTTTGGGTTGTGGGTTTTGGGCGTTCTGATTCTTGGGTTTGGGGTCCCTAAACCCTAAACCCTAAACCCTAAACCCTAGAGGGTTTCCTGCTTCCCTGTTGAGGCTATATTGAAAACGGTCATTGTGTTCATCCTTACTGGCTTTTATCATGACAAGATGTAGGGGACTGGTATCCAACAAGGACCCAGTTTGGGGTTCAGCCCTGACATGAACCTAGCCTCTGGCCTCTGCCTCCTCCTGCTCAGGAGAGGACTCCGTGATGTCCCAGTACTCCGAGATGCAAAACTCGGCAATCTCGGGCTGCTCAAAGTGGATCGTGGAGTCGTCGTGGGGCCCTTCGGGCACCTTCAGTGGGCGTTTAGGGGGGGGCTTTGGGGGGTGCTTTTGAGCGATGGAGGCGCGCACCGCCTCAGGTGAGGGCTTTTAGAGTTCGTAGGGCGTTGGGATGCTTTTGGGGCTTTTGCTGTTGGGCTGTGCCCTTCACCCGAGGCACAAGAGGACTATAGACATGGGCGTCTGACGTCATATGGACCTTGTACTGCCGCTCCAGCATTCCGCTGTACGCTTCACCGAAGTTGTGATACTCACCTTCGTGATCCTCTTTCTGCCACCTGAAGGGTGTAACTTGCGACACCTACTGCGGTTTCGGGTTTAGGGTTGGTGACTGCACTTGACTCTCCTGAAGAAGATTGGTGAGTCTAAACTGGCGGGAAGGTTAGAACATCTTTCCAGAGGGAACCCTGCTTCACAAGAGCTTGCTACAGGTATTGAGTAGCGGTAGCGTGAACTTCCAAATCCTGAAGCCTGGCAGCACGCTAAGATACCTCCATAATCCTAAACCCTAAACCCTGATTTCGCAAGACTCATACCTGACATCCACCTCCTGGATGCATCGGGAGCGTGCCAGCTTCGCAAGAAGGAGCGCGGCTCGAAGGACCATCTGAGAGGCTTCTAAATCTGAGGGAATCCAAAACCCTAAACCCTAAACCCCTGTTTGAAGCCGCTGAGGATTTCAGTTTGAGGCATGGGGTGGGCTATCTAAGGCCTTCTTCCAGATTCGGGTTCCAGGCGGGGCTTTCTTCTGCAACCTTTCATAAAGTTCATGGTGGGTTTAGGGTTTAGGGTTTAGGGTTTAAGTGGGGTCTCCTGTTTGTGGAAACCGCCACAGTTGTGGGAATTCTGGGACCTTGGGGAACTCTAGGGCACAGTGGAAGAAGGGCTTCTCTGGGCACGGAGGGATGCTTCAGAGACATAATGAGGCTGTAGGGCTTGGGGTTCAGAGCTTGGGGCGCAACAAAGCCTGAACCCGACAAAACACTGGGTTCAGATACGAAACTAAAACCCCGCAGGGAGACAGGAAAGGATGCCTAAAGCCACAATATCCGCGTTTGGCTTAAGGCTTAAGGCTTTAAGGTTGAGGTTGCTATCTAGACCTTGGTTTAGGTGCTCGCGTGCGAAAGCTGTCTTGCTTCCTGTTTAGAGGTGCTCTGAACTGTCATTCATGCACTGATGCACTGCGGTGCATGCGCTGTAGAGCGGGCGAGCAGGCGGGTGGGCGGGTGACGTGTGAGAGCGAGTGCGTGATCGCGTGCATGGATGGTTGACCTTGTGGAACAATGAGGTTGAAGCTTGGACGAAAAGCCTTCCATGGCAGCGGAAGTGTCAACAAACCGACCAGAAACAGCTCAGCCTTCCAGAAGGCACGGGAAGGTGCCAAAAGGCAGACCGAAGCCGCGACTGCTCGAAGCGCCCCTAAAGGCCTAAAATGCAGCTCAGCCACCGCAGCCCACGGCAGCACCAGGTAGCACTTCAAGCTGGATTCTTTCATGCTCTGCTGCAGAGACCCAAAAGCTCGAATCAGGAGAAAGGCCGTGATATGCCCGGAGAGCTGAGCCACGGCGAAGGACCAGTGCTTCATGTCAGCATGGAGGAGCTTCTTGGTCCAGCCGCCACAGCGCTCTTCTTCCGCTTCCATCCACCGCTTGCACCAGGAGTTCGGGGAGTCCCGGCACCAGTAGACGAGGCAGCTAGAGAAGACGTAGAACCCCACACTCAGAAACCCGTAGATGCGCGCCTGAACCAGAGGCCCTTAAGGGTTTTAGGGCTTTAGGGTTTAGGGTTTAGGGTTTAGGGTTTAGGGTTTTAGATGCGCGCCTGAACCAGCGGCCCGGCGCTCCGGTTCAGCCCGGGGCTCTTGCCCATCCACAGCTGCTCAATCAAGACGCCATGCAGCGCGATGCTGAAGGTGGAGGCGGCGAAGATGGACACGGTCGTACAGCTCAACTGCTTCTCTGCTGCCTTCACTAGGGTTCCTTTAAAGGGATCCTTAAAGGGTTCCATAAGGAATCTTTGATAGGGTTATATTGGGGGCCTTCACTGGATCGGACTGCGAGTTCACCATGCAGAGAAGCCCCATCATGGTGAGCACGAAGGAGATCATCACCTTAGTGGCTGAGTACCCTAGCCCAAAAAAGGTTTAGGGTTTAGGGTTTTAGGGTTTAGGGTTTAGTAGGATTATAAGAGCCCCAAAAAGTTAAAGGTTACCTACTCAGCCACTAAGTCACCAGGCAAAGCATCCACTCAGGTCCGTTGATGCCCTGCCCATGCTCGATCTCACTCAAGTGCTCCTCCTGGCGGCCACAAACACAAGCAGATCAATGGAAGCAGCAGCACCAACGAGAACAAACCCAAAAAGGCAACGGCAAAACCCAAGGAAAAGGAAAGACTATATCGTCGTCGTTATCCGCCCTAGGCCCCGCACTGCGGAAAATTTACCCCGCCAAAAAAAAAACGAAACCCTAAAAACACCAAAACCCCATAGACCACCCAAAAACCCTAAACCCTAAACCCTATCCCTCGGCCTTCGTTTTCGCCTGCTGGTCCAAGGTGTCCCGATGGCCGAGCCTGATGGCTGAGCCTGCCTCGACAGATTGTACAAGAGATGCCGAGGGCAATCGACTCGCCGGGTTGAGAAAGACAAAGCCTTCAAGGCGATGCCAGCTCTATCCCAGGGAGGGTGAAAAGAAAAAGGGTGGGCTCCTGAAAAGCTTCGGAGCGGTGGACGACGCTGCTTCACTTCAGCATGGGATAGTGCCATCCCTCGGCCTTCGTTTTCGCCTGCTGGTCCAAGGTGTCCCGATGGCCGAGCCTGATGGCTGAGCCTGCCTCGACAGATTGTACAAGAGATGCCGAGGGCAATCGACTCGCCGGGTTGAGAAAGACAAAGCCTTCAAGGCGATGCCAGCTCTATCCGTCTCTTCAATACTGCGAAGCACCACCAGTGAATCCAGGCTGCACAGGCGGCGGCGGCAATGCCGAAAGAACAGCGTCACAAGCCCTGTCAAAAGCCGAGATGCGGGAGCGAGACTCCGGAGGTAGCTCGCTGAGGAGCATCTGGCCTGCCACTTCTTGCAGGTAGTACTCCAAGGTCTTTGACCGGGCCCAGCGGCCACGCCAAGCTAACAGCTGCAAGTTTTCACTCTGCTGGTAGAAGTGCGTGGCACCAGATCCCCGCAAAACTCCAGGTGTCGCGCCACGGAGAGCAGCGCGGCAAGGAATGCCAAGCCGTTCCATGATCATGTCCCAGAGCCGCCGGAACGTGTGCATGGATGCAGGAAACAACTTCTCGTCCGGACCCAGATGTCCGAAAGTGCGCTGGATAACGGAGATCGCAGATACATCATCGATTTTACCATGCTGTCGTCTAGCAAAACGGGCAGTTTTGGGATTCTTAAGGTAGACGAACAAAGCCGAAACATGATGAAAACTATCTGCAGGAAAGACCAAGTCTCGACGAGTCAGCGCCAACATCTCTGCAGGATGCAGCATTGCTAGGAAGCCGATGAGCACTACCCCGGTCCAGTCGTACCATCCCCACAGCGTAGCCAAGCAAAGAGCGGCGCGAACTGCAGCAGCAGGTAGCACAGCACGGCACTCGCCGGGCTCAGCGAGCTGCCACTTTCTGTCGACTTGCCAGGCGCCAGCGAGGTGGTTTCGGAAAGAGGGGCAGCGGTTCTGCACCGCGGTCAGAGCGTAAACCAGGAGGTACCTCGGGAAGCCCTCGGAGTACAAGTACAGGCCAAAACCTCGCAAAGCTAGCTCGGCGGCAACGTTGTCCTGAAGCACACAATCAAGCGAGAGACCGGCTTGATCGAGAAGCCAGCTTTCGAAGGAGTCCAGGGCTTTGCGCATCTTGTGGGCAGTGCTCTGCGCGAAACCCGCCTCAGGATCCAAAAAGCCTCGACGGACTCTAGGTCGGCAAGGGACCGGTCCAGGATTGCGTTCAATGTCCCCAGCCAGAAGCAGTAAGAAGCGAAGCCACCGCGCGGGCAGCTTCTTCAGTCGGCAGCTGTCAGCAACAGCGTCAAAACGCCACGACGAACCTGACTGCAAGGAAGAAAGCCACAAAGGTTCAGTCAGAGTGGGAGCTTGTACGGGCTTGTCGCGTGAAGGGTCGTCGGCTCTGTTGTCGCCAGAGTAGCAGTGAAGCAAACCCGGGTAGAGCCCTGAACCAAGGACATACCCCAGACAACCCTGAAGAACCCTGCTGATGGCGAAGCTGCTGGAGCGGCCTTTCGCCGCCGCGCCGATGGTGACGCGCGAGTCCAGCAAGGCAGCGACTCTGCAATCGGAGACTTCCTTCGAAAGAGATTTCAACCAAGACTTGAGGACACGGGCCTCGTTGACGTTGATGTGACCGGGGAGCTTAAACTTATACCTAAACTTTTCCCGAAACCGTAGGGCTCGGCACAATTCGCTGATCCACTCCGGGTCTTCGTGCCAATCGCGAAAGGGGTAGGGCTTTAAGGTCGGTTCGAAACAGGGGTCGAAAACCAGACCTAAACCCAAACGGTCGGAAGTTTGCTGTTGAGCTGCGGCTGGCAAACAGCTTGGTCCGCCTCGGCGAGCTGAAACAGATCCAGCTGCCAGCTGCCGGACGAAAGGCAGAGGGTACAAGCTAGCCAGGGCTTCCAGGCGATCGCCGACGACCGGTTCGAAACCGTAGACTGCCAGTGCAGAGGGCCGGCACCGGACAAGAAAATCCTCGCGTGATGCAACTGTGAGCAGCTCGGTTTCCAGAGGAAAATGGCAATCGAATCCCGCGCAAGAACAGCTACAGGCCAGAGGCAGAAGCCACGGCTTGTTGTGCAGCATTGTCGTGGCTCCCTCGAACGGCGCGCCGAAGGCGCACTGGCAAAACGAAGTCAGCACGCAGCCTGCACGGGCTAGTGTCTTGAAGCACTCCAAGCTGAACAAGGCAGAACAAAAGCTTTGTTCAACAGAGACAAACTGCCCACTGCGCACGGCCACATTTAGGAGGGCGCCAATGCGCCGTGCAACTGCAACCCTTTCTCTTGGAAAAAGACCTACCGGCTGGACCCCCGAAGTACAACCCTTAAAAGGTCCGGTAGAAGCCGGCAGGTCTCTGCAAAGCGCCTTTGGGACGCGAACGTGCCACTCCTTGATGACCCGCCGCGCCGCAAGAGACATCAGCTCCCGTGCGACTCTGGCATTGCAAACGTCACTAAAGCGAACTAAACGGCCCTCGACTTTAAGCTCGGCAAACACCTTTAGCCCCAGTTTGGAATGAGCAGCTGTCCAAGAAGACGGCTCTTCTGAAAGCTCAAAAACGTCGTACAGGAAACCCTCAACAAGACCCCTAAACCTAGGGAAGGGCCTCGGGGGAGCAGAAGGCAACGCTCCTAAAGAACCTTCCTGGCCGAAGAGGTGAGCCCCCTCGTGGTCTAGACCGTGCTCGAGAAGAACGGCAGAGGCGGGCCCAGCAAGTTTGGTGTAGTAGCCTCGCTGTTCAGACCTACGCCAAAACTCTGAGGCAGCAAATGAACCAACTCGTGCCGAACAGATGGCCCCAGCCCAAGGGCTGGCGTCTAAACAAAAGAGCTCCGGATGGTAACTTGACCGAAGGCTCGCCTGAGCAAGACCGCCTAGGAACGACAAAAGAAACAGCTCATTACGGGCCTGACGCGAGAGCTCGAAAACTTGGTGTCGAGGCAGCCCCTTCCCCTCATGAAAAAGAGCGTCAACGATGCAAAAGATGGGCCTCCGGAAGAGCAGCACGTGAACCCAACATCCCAGCAGAGTGTCGAGAACTTCAGCCGAAACGGTGCCCCTAGAAGCAACGAAAGCACTGATGAACCCTAGGCAGTGGACGCGCTCCCTAGGCGCAGAAACCACCCCTAAGACACCGTCGACCTCAGCGCCTAAAACCACTCCAGAAGTACAAGCTATCTTATCCTTCTTGGCATTGCGATGCAAGTTGACATCTTCGTAAGCCGAACTTGCGAGTTCGAAGACTTGAGAGTCACGAGCAGGAGCGTGAGAGCGCAGAGCATCCCAACTGAGCTTCTGAAAGGAAATGTGATCGTCAATTGCCAGGGCCTCGATATGATCGGTCCGGGGGACTGGAGAACGATAGCGCAAGACTTCACCCTCAATCATACTACCACACCTTTGCCTGAGAAGACCCTCGTGAGAGGCCTGAGCGACTTCAACTGCTAGGCTATCGCCCATTGCTAAGGTGTTCAATCCTATTCCTAAGGGCTCCTCAAGGGCGGGCGAATACGCCGAGAGATCACGGAGTTCGGCACTGCTGAACCGAGCTTTAAGACGGTTACGAAGTGAACGAGCATGTGAGACCTTGAAAGAATGATAAAAATCCGAAAGATCGGCAGCATGAAAACGGAGCGCCTGATCCGGGCGCAAAGACAAGGATCCTAGCAACCACCCAGGGCTAAGACGTTTCGATGCCTCACTCAAGGAAAACATACGGGAATTGACCACGACCGGATTGATAATTAGACGGTCCCATTCTGAATCTTTCGGCACTGCGAAGAGTCCTACTTCTTCAGCAGGGTCCAGTTGGGCCAGCTCTGCAGAACCGAAGATTTTCAACGCACCGTGAGCGTCAAGGGCTCGCGCGAGGGCAAGCAGTTCGGCTCGATCGCAGTGGACCAGAGCCGGTCGCAAAGAGGGCCAAGCTCCGCTCGGCCGCCTAAGGTCTTCGGGATTCTCGTAGGCTGCCAAAAGAACCTCGTTCCCCAGATAGGGTCGGGGGTCAAACGACGGAGCATGCTTCCATTTGATCCGCGATGACACAACCTTTAGGGCACCAAGCGAACCAAGCTAAACACTAAACCCTAAGCGTGAGGGAACAGGAGGATCTTCGGGCACGGCGTTCTTACGGCGAGAGGCCTCCGGCGCAACTCGCGAAGCAGAGTCTGTAGCTGTCGTCTCAGCGCTCGCCTGGAAAGGAGATTCGCGCACTGACGGGCCGTAGTCAAAACCCTGCTTAAGTGCACAAACTAATTCACCGAGGTAGGGGTCCACATCCTCGACACGAGGCAGTTCCTTAGCCACCCTCAGTAATGCATGAAACTTCGGCCCGCAGCGGCCCAGCGCCTCTGCTGCGAAAGGCTTGCAACTCAAGAAACGGTCGACAAGAGTTTCCAAGTGATTGATCACGCGGTCTTGGTTTAGGGAGATAGGCGATCCTAGCCTACAGTTGTCGGGGGCTACAGGAGGGTGTCCTAAGGTCTCCCAGTTCAGTGAGCACACAATCACTTGCAGCAGGCGGGCGCGGCAACAAAAGTAGCGGCGCCGGCGCCGAGACTTCGCACTACGGACTTGGCCTGACCAACGCCACCTTGGAGGAGGGATCGGCCAAAGGGAGCTGCTAAATGAAGCAGCTTGCACGGTGCAGGCGGGTTCCTTTAAGGAACTCTTTATAAAACAACTTAAACCAGAGTAACCCGAGAGACAGAGTTCAAGGGACCCTAAAACTAATTCTATGGGATGCAGTGGGGTTGTGCAGGCCGGCTCAAAATCAAAAGCGGGCGGAAAGTGAGCATCTGAAGCACCGCTTGCCGGACGCCCCTCGCGCTTCACAGTCCGCTCCGCTGCAGGTTGGGCCTCCGGCCTCACCCCTAGCTTTCCGGAGAAGCCTTCGCCTTCGGGCGTCTGCGCTTCCAACCTGGCGTCGGGGCGGCAGGCACATCCTCGGTCGCGCCTGCGTCCTTGTCCGGACTGGGTCTGGCCCGGTTCAATGCGGTCATGCGCGATTCCAAATAATCCAAATCTTTGAGATAAGCCACATTGGCAGCTGCCCACGCTGGGTGGCTCAAACCCGAGAACGGCTTGAGGCTCGATCGCCGATTCGTGGCCCAAAGCGCCGCTGGCGGGTCTGGGTAGCCTGACATCAGCCAGGCTAGCTGGAGTCGGCCCGCATCCAGTGAAGCTTGTTCTGCAAAAATCGCCAGTCGAGCCGCATAGCCCTGGAGTTCGGCGTTCTGACTCCGGGCGCCGGCCTCCCAGCCTTCCGCCGCGAAGCTGGCCACGTAGCCCAGCAGACGATGACCTGCGAGGGGCAGGCGTCGCTCGATGTACAGCTTGAGGAGGTTCGGTTCCTCGCGATTTGCATCCAGACCGAGCTCCCTCAAGGCGTTGGCCCGGACGATCTCCGCAACTCGAGGAAGATCTTGCACTTGACAAAGAAAGGCATCTCGAGCTAAGCAGCCTTTGATGCCTCCTCCGCTGCTGTCGTTTGCGCTGCCCGAGCCGGTTGCCCCCAGAGCTGCGGTCACATCGTCCACTGGCTTGGGAGGGCTCAGCTTCTCCAACAACATCTTGTTCTGCGCCAACTGGGCCGCAAGAATCTGATGCAAAGGATCCGTAAGCTGAGACCCTAGGTCTGCAAAAGGGTCTGCAGCTCCCATATCTGGCAGGGCCTCGAGCTCGGCCTCCCGAAAAGTTCCAGTTCCCACAGGAGTGGGTGCCGCTGAGGTCTTTGGCCGTGCTCCTAGCCCAGGTGGCTTGCGTGGCGCCGGTCCTGCAAGGGACTGCAGGCGACCCAAGGCGTCGTTGTCCAGAGCAGTCGCAGGAGTCCTTAGCAACG